>OZ035871.1:4812573-4982573 GCA_964034905.1 Itoplectis maculator
TAGTCAGGCCCCGGCCAGGGCCGAGTAATCCCCTTCCGGGCCCGACCAAATCCCGGCTTGGACGAAAATTTACCAGAAATGCTGCAGATGATTTTTGGGCGTTAAACGCGACGCTAGCCAGGCCCCGGTCAGAGCCGAGTAATCCCCACCCAGGCCCGACCAGATCCCGACTTACCCTAAAATTCACCAAAACGCTCCAAATTTCACCTAATTTATTTGTCAGGCTTGTCCAGGTATTAATCGAGTAATCCCCACCCAGGCCTGACCAGATCCCGACTTACCCTAAAGTTCACCAAAACGCTCCAAATTTCACCTAATTTATTTGTCAGACTTTACCAAGTTTCAATCGAATAATCCCCACCCAGGCCTGACCAGATCCCGACTAACCCTAAAATTCACCAAAACACTCCAAATTTCACCTGTAATGTGATTTTATTTGTCAGAGACTTGTCCAGGTTTTAATCCCAACGCTACAAAAGTGAATACAGGAAATAGGGAAGTAACAGGGAAGGGTCCATAACGAGCACACTTTCTCGGTCTCCCTTATAGATCTTCCCGTTATGTCCGAGTAGAACAGACGCGTGTAGCGACAACAGAAAGCGAGGAAAGCGAGAAGATCGAGGGAGAGAAGCTGCTCTCTCGGCAGTTGCAAGTACAACAGAGTCCATTCAATCTAATACTTCCCGGGGTCTCGGCCCTGGCCAGGATCTGGCGCGGTGCTAGCGTTGATCCTGGAACTGGTCGGGTGCTATACTACTGCTGCTGCTGCTGTTGGCTAGTAGCAACAACCATTTGAACTCGCACACGAAGCCGACATGGACGTGGTTAGGGGCAGTTTAATATCGGATAATTGAATCCGAGCCCCCTCCTCCCCTCCCCTCCCCTCCCCTCCCCACTCCTTGCCTCGGACTTCCTCGTCCGTTTCCCTTTCCCCCCTCCCCCCTCCCTCCTCTCTCTTTCCTCGCCTGTTTCGAAGGGTAAGGAAAGGGAGTGACGAGGACAGAGCCAGGGAGGAGGGAGAGGGGAGGGAGGAGGGGAGCTGGACTCGGCACCCTCCTCCCCCTCCCCCTCCTTCCCCTTGACCCTCCACAGGCTTAAAGGGTGAGGAAAGGAAGTCAGTGAGGGAGAGACGAGGATAGAATCAGGGAGAGGGGAGGGAGGAGGGAGGAGGGGAGCTGGACTCGGCACCCTCCTCCCCCCCCCCTTCCCTCCCCCCTCGTCACTTCTCTAGATCGAAGGGTGAGGAAAAGGAATCAGTGGAAGTGACGAGGACAGAGTTAGGGAGGAGGGAGAGGGGAGGGAGGAGGGGAGCTGGACTCGGAACCCCCCCCCCCCTCCCCCTCCTCCCCCTCGACCCTCCACTGGGATGAAGGGTGAGGAAAGGGAGTCAGTGAAGGAGTGACGAGGACAGAGTCAGGGAGAGGGGAGGGGTGAGGGAGGAGGGGAGCTGGACTCGGCACTACCCTCTTATTGCAACTCTGCTAAATGAGGGGGAGGAGGGGGGGAGAGAGGAAGGGACGGTAACAGCGAAGGAAGTAAGAGAAACGACGAACGGATGAAGACGAGCCAGGGAGAGGGGAGGAGGGGAGGAGAAGGGAGGAGGGGAACATCCGGATGGTACCTAATTTCTGATACGGGACCGTCCCGGCGAGTTGCCGAAGGAAAACCTCCGACTTCCTCAGGGTTAACATCTCTCTCTCTCGCTCCCTACTCCTCCTTCCCTCCTCCCCTCCTCCCCTCCTCCCTCCCCATTATTATCATATTATTATTACCATAATTATCAAAAATTATTTTACTTATTATAATTATGGTAAAAAATAATAATAATTTTCAAGGGTCCAACTTCGTCAGGTTTAAAATCTCTCTCTCCTCTCCCCTCCTCCCCTCCTCACTCCCTCCTCCCTCCCCCAAGGGTTTAAAAAACCTTCAATAAATGGTTAATATTGTCAAATATTATTTTACTTATTATAACTATAATTATGAATAATAATAATTTTCAAGTGTCCAACTTCCTGAGGGTTAACATCCCTCTCTCCTCTCCCCACTCCCTCCTCCCTCCCCCAGAAGGTTAAAAAAACCTCCAATAAAATATTATACACTTGAAAATTATTATAATCGTAATTAATAATAATAATAATAATTTTCAAGTGTTCAACTTCCCCAGGGTTAACATCTCTCTCTCCTCTCCCTACCCCTCCCCTCCTCCCCTCTCCTCCCTGTCTTCTCACCAGAGGTAATATCGTTCCGGTTTATTTACACGATTTATGTGTACCCTCGACTCGATTTTTCCAATCCATTTTTTTTTCATTTCGAATTCGCTGCCGCTGACCGAACCGGATATTTTACAGGCAAAAAGCTGAGGGAGGAGGGAGGGGGTGGGGAGGGGTGGAAGGGAGGAGGAGGGGAGGAGGGGGATGAAATGTTGACAGGCCAAAAGGGTCGACGTTTTGTTGCGACGAGTGATGAACGGACACGAAGGGCTCCCGAGGGGAGGGGAGGAGGGGGAGGGGGTGGGGAGGGGGGAGGAGAAGAGGGGTAGTTGCCGAGAACCGTGATTATTATTAATTTTACAGAAATTATTGAATATCGTTTATATTTGCGCTTCGGAGCTGCGTTTCGACGATGCCCGTCGCTCATTTGCCGAGGCGGGGGCTATTATTATTATTATATCTGTATGTATAGGAACAGAGAGGGATGGGCGAAGGGTGGGAGGGGGTGGGGGGTGCAATACCCGCCAACGAACGGGAAAGGTCTCTGTTTACATAGCCACAAAGCACCGATGTACGTTATTAAAATTCTGGCCAGATTAAAATTGGAAATTACGCGTATGCGCTATGGGGGTGGTTGCATTCAGGGGGTGGGGGGTGGGGGGTTTGAAGGGGGTGGGTTGGGGGTGGCTGCGGAAAAAATCATTTTGAGGGCCGACGATTTTTCATCAGTTTCGCGTGGAAGTGATTTGGGACGAGAATCGGATTAGAAAAGTTTGGCTAGACAGGCCCTGGCCAGGCCGGGGTCATCCTAGGCCGGGCCTGACCAGGGCCCGACTTGGGCTGGAATTCAACAGAATGCTACAGATTTTTCGTTTCGGCGAAAAATGCGAAAAACGATTTTTTAGTTTTTGCGAATTTTGGGACTTTGGTAAAATCGATATAACTTTTTTTCCGCTCAATGAAATCCGGATTTTCTTTTTGCATTCGAAAGATAACCCTTCAACGAAGAGAATGCGACGAGGCGCAAGCCTTCATCTAAATTTTTTCAATTTTTCGCAGAATTTGAAAATCAACCACCGAAAAATCGCAAATTTGCTGAAAACAAAACACATTTTTTTTTCTCAAATTTTTTAGTCGTCATCCCTGCGGCCACTTTTGTCGTAGTCCACAACCCTCGGCACCCTCAACATCCACCCCCGCGCGGCACTATCTTTTCTGCCACTTCGCAACCCCAACACCCCTCCCCCCGAAAAATGCGAAAAACGATTTTTTAGTTTTTACGAATTTTGGGACTTTGGTCAAATCGATATAACTTTTTTTCCGCTCAATGAAATCCGGATTTTCTTTTTGCATTCGAAAGATAACCCTTCGACGAAAAGAATGCGATGAGGCGCAACCCTTCATCTAAATTTTTTCAATTTTTCGCAGAAGTTGAAAATCAACCCCCCAAATTTTTTCTTTTTTTTTCTCAAATTTTTTAGTCGTCATTTCCGCGGCCACTTTTGTCGTAGTCCACAACCCTCGGCACCCTCAACATTCACCCCCGCGCGCCACTATCTTTTCTGCCACTTCGCACCCCCAACACCCTCCCTCCGAAAAATACGAAAAACGATTTTTTAGTTTTTACGAATTTTGGGACTTTGCTAAAATCGATATAACTTTTTTTCCGCTCAATGAAATCCGGATTTTCTTTTTGCATTCGAAAGATAACCCTTCAACGAAGAGAATGCGATGAGGCGCAACCCTTCATCTAAATTTTTTCAATTTTTCGCAGAAGTTGAAAATCAACCCCCCGATTTTTTTTTTTTCTCAAATTTTTTAGTCGGCATTTCCGCGGCCACTTTTGTCGTAGTCCACAACCCTCGGCACCCTCAACATCCACCCCCGCGCGCCACTATCTTTTCTGCCACTTCGCACCCCCAACACCCCCCTCCCCTCCCCCACCCCCACTCGTGTCCTCCTTTCTCTCACCTCTGCCCGGAGGGATTTGATTGAATTTTTTCCCGAGGGAAGAAATGTTTCCACCAAATGAATCCGTCGGAATATTGCATTCCGACAAGCGATTCGATTTTTTGTTCGTTTTTAATAAAAGGCTGCCATGCCCCTATCCCCCCCCCCCCCTCCACCCTTCAGGGGGACTCCCCCTCCCTCCCTTTCCTCCCACAATCTTTCCGGCTTCCGGCGTCTCGTGATTCGGCTCTTGACGCGTGAAGCCCGACTCGCATGGAGCCAAGTCAGCCGCTAGTCCGGCCACCCCACCTTTTTCCCCGTCTTACCTTCCAACTTTCATCGTAATGCCGTCATCCGGCATTTCATTAAAAAACTTCTTACTCACAGATATGGCCGACGAAGGAGGGGAAAATTCTCGCTGTTAAATCGGATTATTTTTTCGCAATCGCCACTTCCGGTTGCGGTTTATCAGTCAAGTTTTCTAATCCGATCGACGTCACAAATCAATTTGGAGTAAAAACACTCGGCAAGGATCTGGCCAGGGCCTGACTAGCATCTGACAAACTGTTCGGCCAAAAATTTTTTTTTCAAAATCAACTAAAAAAGGGTTGTAAACATTGTTTTCAGAGGTAGAATATGCGACTTGAGAACGATGGTATAGGTTAAAAGTCGATATTTTGAAAAAATAAATTTCGTGACCCCGATTTGGGCGATTTTCGGCCCGGCGGCCAGATCTACGATTTCAGACAAACTGTTCGGCCAAAAAATTTTTTTTTCAAAATCAACTAAAAAAAGGTTGTAACCAGTGTTTTCAGGGGTAGAATATGCGACTTGAGAACGATGGTATAGGTTAAAAGTCGATATTTTGAAAAAATAAATTTCGTGACCCCGATTTGGGCGGTTTTCGGCCCGGCGGCCAGATCTACGATTTCTGACAAACTGTTCGGCCAAAAAATTTTTTTTTCAAAATCAACTAAAAAAAGGTTGTAACCAGTGTTTTCAGGGGTAGAATATGCGACTTGAGAACGATGGTATAGGTTAAAAGTCGATATTTTGAAAAAATAAATTTCGTGACCCCGATTTGGGCGGTTTTCGGCCCGGCGGCCAGATCTACGATTTCTGACAAACCATTCGGCCAAAAATTTTTTTTCCAAAATCAACTAAAAAAGGCTTATAATGTGCATTACCCTAATGCCATTAAAAAAACAATAGTGGCGCCAAAAAAAAAATCCAAAATCCTTTCCTTTCTAAAAAAAATCCCCATTACAAACCCCATCCAAAAGTCCCTCAGAGCAAAAAAAAAGATCCAAGGGACTATAGTATAACCTAAAAAAAAACGAAAGAAGGAGAAAGTGTGTCATTGAAAAAAAAACAATGGTGGCACCTCACAGAGGGGATGATAGCTTCTAGCAACCCCCTTCCCTCCCCTCCCCTCCCCCTTGTCTTGATGAAAACGTGACCCAGTATAATAACTATACAGGTGTACTACACGTGTTCTATACCAGTGACGAACGTCAAATAAAATGTCCTGGAAAAGGGGATGAAGGGGGTTGAAGGGGGGTAGTATCATCCCCCAACACGTCGTTCGGACTCTGTAGTAGGGTACGTGGCGAAGGAAAACTGCATTGCACCGTTAGCTTCGCCAGGAGACAATAACTTTTTTTACCATCCTGTTTATGTGTTTGCCTCCCCCCCTTTCCACCCCCTTTCCACCCCTTTCCACCCCCTTTCCACCCCTTTACCACCCCTCTATGGCTTTACTGCTTCCAGCGAGCGTCCTGGCCATCCCCTAGATAGGGGAGGGGAGGGGGGGGAGGGGGCTCCTCCCCCTCATTCCTCTGAAAGACGTTCAGCAACATTTCTGTCCAGGCTTCCGGGACAGTCCCCGAACTGTCCCACCAAAGCGTCGAAAAGACAAAACCAACACAAATAAGTGACGTTGAAGCTACCTTTGGGTGGCCTTGGATGGTACCAACTAGCACGACGCAATTAATTCCCTGATTCGTGATACGTACCCCTCTTTCCCTCCTCTTTCCTCTCCCCTCCCCTCCCCTCCCCTCCACCCAGGAGGGTGGAGGGGAAAAGAGTTCTTATAACGAAACGTCATCTTGACTCGCAATTCGAGGCACGAATTTTCTTATTTATGACATTCTGTGATGTCGTGTCTGACGTTTCTGTTTGGGTTTGGGTTTGGGTTTATGAGGAAGCCGAGGAATGCATAATTGGTGAATTATTTAGGACAAGAGTTTTTTTTTAGGTTTATTGATTGGGGATCAGTGAGATGTATTAGTGAGATTGAAAAGATTGAAGGGATCTAAGAGATTCAAAAGATCTAGAGGATCAAAGGGAACCAAAAGATCAAAGATATAAAAAAGATCCAAAAGATCCTAAAGATCCTAAAGGTCTTAAAGATTCTAAAGATCCAAGATATCCAAAAGATCCTAAAGATCAAAGGGATCCAAAAGATCCAAAAGATTCAAGGGATCCAAAAGATCCAAAAGATCCAAAGGATCTAAGACATCCAAAGGATCCAAAAGATCCTAAAGAACCAACGGATCTAAGACATCCAAAGGATCCAAGAGATCCAAAAGACCCAAATGATCCAAAAGATCCAAGAAACCCCAATGATCCAAAGAAACCAATGAACCAAGAAACCCCAATGATCCAACCGATCCAACCAATCCAAAAGATCCAAGAAACCCCAATGATCCAAAGAAACCAATGAACCACGAAACCCCAATGATCCAAACGATCCAACCAATCCAAACGATCCAAGCAATCCAAAAGATCCAAGAGTTCCAAAACATCAAAGCGATTCAAAAGACCCAAATGATCCAAAAGATCCAAGAAACCCCAAGAATCCAAAGAAACCAATGATCCAAGAAACCCCAATGATCCAAACGATCCAACCAATCCAAAGCACCCAAACCCTATCCCCATCCCTCCCACCTCTCCTCCGTCAAACGCCTCTCAGAACGAAAAGGAGAAAGTGTCTTACGAAGGGTTGTAGAACATTGCCACTAAAATATAAAGTGGCTTTCGGGGGTGGCATAGCAATGGGGTGGCCTGCCTATCGCATGCATTCACCCTACGAAGCGCGGTAACGCGCCTCTCCCCCCCTCCCCTCCCCCCTTCTAGGGGTAGGGGGGTTTGCTATTGATCGACTGGAGAGAGCCAGTCAACCCTCTCGGCCCTACGTGTCCTCCCCCTCCCCCCCCCCCACCCCCTCCCACCCTCTCTCTTCGACACACGTAACTTATATGTAAAACGCTGCACATGCAAACTTGCCTTTAGGTTTGTCGTCGGCAGTGCAACGAAATTTTGCCTGTGTATGTATATACATATGTATAGTGCATATACAGGGTGATTCAGAATGTTTTTGTCAGCCGTTGAAGAATGATAGTTAAACACCTCGCGAATGAAATTATTTAGCTGTTTTTTGTAATTTGCAATATTTATTTATTTATCGAAAATTTGAAAAAAATGGACCAATGGGAACAAATAAATAAATAAATAAACCAGTAGACCAATGGGAACATAAATAAACGAATATTTAAAAAATACTATAAATACTATAAATAAATAGTATTTTTTAAATATTTATTCATTTATTTGTCCCCATTGGTTAATTTTTTTTTTCTAATGCTTGTAAATAAATAAATATTGCGAATTACGAAAAGCACCTCGCGAACGAAATTATTTAGCCGTTTTTTGTAATTTGCAATATTTATTTATTTATCGAAAATTCGAAAAAAATAGACCAATGGGAACAAATAAATAAATAAATAAACCAGTAGACCAATGGGAACATAAATAAACGAATATTTAAAAAATACTATAAATACTATAAATAAATAGTATTTTTTACATATTTATTCATTTATTTGTCCCCATTGGTTAATTTTTTTTTCTAATGCTTGTAAATAAATAAATATTGCGAATTATGGAAAAACGGCTAAGTAACTTTGTTCCTGGGATGGTTAACTATTTTTCTTCAACGGCTGACAAAAACATTCTGAATCACCCTGTATAGTGCATATATATGTATATATGTATATATAGTGGTACCTACATTTGGTTTATGGGTACCCACTTCGATGGGGGAGGGGAGGGGAGGGCGTCAAACTTTTGGCCCCGTTTCGAAGATAACGACCCAAAAGTCTTCGATGCCATTTCCAGAGTAAAGCCGAACACTCATGAAAAGGAATCGACATAACACGAAACCCTGGCGGCCATTATTGCTAAGTGATTTTACTTCGGGTAAATGGATAAGTGTATATGTTTGTCGGAATGGCTAAGGCTTCTTGGACTGACATTTCGGGCAATTCGTCGATTAGGGCGCGTTTACAATGGATAAAAAAGTTGGGAAGCGAATAATTGGAAAATAATAAAAAAAAAAAAAAAAATGGTTTTGGGTGCGTTTTATTCTAAGAGCGAAAATTCCTAAATTTTAGGCAATTGGTCGATTAAGCCGCGTTCGCAACGCATAAAAAAGTTGAAAAGCGAATAATTGGGAAAAAAAAAAAAAAAAAAATGGTTTTGGGTTGGGAAGCGAATAATTGGAATATAATTGAAAAAAAAAAAAAAAAAAAAAAAAAGTTTGGTTTTGGATGCGTTTATTCTAAGAGCAAAAATTACTAAATTTTAGACAATTGATCGATTAAGCTGCGTTTTCAACGCATAAAAAAGTTGGGAAGCGAATAATTGGAAAGTAATTGAAAAAAAAGAAAAAATTTGATTTTGGATGCGTTTTATTCTAAGAGCGAAAATTCCTAAATTTTAGGCAATTCGTCGATTAAGCTGCGTTTACAAAATATAAAAACCTTGGAAAGCGAATAATTGAAAAATAATTGAAAAAAAAAAAAAAAAAAAAAAAAAAAAACAAATTTGAAAATTTGATATGATTTTGGATGCGTTCTAAGAGCGAAAATTCCTAAATTTCGGACAATTCTTCAATTAAGCCGCATTTACAACGCATAAAAATTTGTAAAGTCAATTGAAAAATAATTAAAAACTAATTCATAGTTTGGGTTCGTTTGATTCTGAATGAAAAATGAAAAATGAAAAAATGAAAAATGGAGGAGCAGTTTGAATGGTGATTTTTGTCAGAGGGCGCAATTTATTACGAGACGAGGGAGATGAGGGAGACGACGGCGGCGACGACGACGATCAAGCCTGTCGAGGGGTGGGGGTAATGAAATTGCACTCATCGTGTGAAATTTAATATTAATCCTGGATGTAATATGAGAGTGAGTGGAGGGGGAGGAGGTAGAGGCGCTCAAGCGAGCCTATAACGACTCTCGCTTTATCCGTCCCTTTTTCCCGCATCGCTGGTATTAACTAATAAATTAATATCAACATTCCACCCGGAAAGATCAAATACAATAAAAATTAATAGATAAATTTCGATAAAAAAAAAATCAAAAGAAGTAAAAATAGAATTCTATCAAGACGAAAAAAAAAATTCGAACACTGTCGTATAGCGATAAAAATGCTTCGCGAATTTTTTTAAACTGTCTAATAAATAAATATCAATATTAAAAAATTAAATCTAAATTAATAAATAAATTCCCATTTAATACAAAATAAAATATGAATTAAATAACAAAATTACGATAAAAATGCTTCACGAATTTTGTTCAGCTGTCTAATAATTAAATATCACCATTAAAAAATAAAATCCAAATTAATGGATAAATAAATAAAGAGAAAAAAAATGAACAAAAATAATGAAATAGAATTATACTTATAAAGACGAAAAAAAAAAAAAAAATTCTAGCTCAGACGACGAAGCGACTGTCGTACAGCGATAAAAATGCTTCTCAATTTTTGTTCAGCTATCTAATAAATAAATACCATCATTAAAAAATAAAATCTAAATTAATAAATAAATTGCCATTTAATAAAAAATAAAATATGAATTAAATAACAAAATTACGATAAAAATGCTTCACGAATTTTGTTCAGCTGTCTAATAATTACATATCACCATTAAAAAATAAAATCCAAATTAATGGATAAATTAATTAAGAGCAAAAAAAATGAATAAAAATCATGAAATAGAATTATACTTATAAAAAAAAAAAAAAAAAAAAAAAATTCTAGCTCAGACGACGAAGCAACTGTTGTACTCCGATCAAAATGCTTCTCAATTTATTTTCAGCTATCTAATAAATAAATATCACCATTAAAAAATAAAATCTAAATTAATAAATAAATGACCTATTTACAGAAAAAAATGAATTAAATAACAGAGTTACAAAGCTGAAAAATTTTTGAATTTTTTTTCGGCCGTCTAATAATTGAATATCAATATTGAAAAATAAAATCTAAATAAATAAATAAATGACCTATTTACAGAAAAAAAAAATGAATTAAATAACAGAATTACGACGAAAAAAAAAAAAAATTCAAGGCTCAGTCGAGCTCAGACGACTGTCGTACAGCGATAAAAATGCCTCGCGAATTTTTTTCGGCTGCGTGTCGCAAATCCGGAGCCTTGTATAGTTGGAACGGAATCGCCGAGAGAGAGAGAAAGAGAGAGAGAAGCGGGCGCCACACTCGCACGATTTCACTCAGAGCTCAGAGCCACTCTGTGTGTGTGTATCGTTCTCCTTCTCCTACTCCTTCTCCGCGACTCCTGCGCGGCTAGCGGAGCTCTGCTCCGAGGAGAGCTCCTAGCCTCGTCCGAGGCAAGAGTCCTGTGCCACCTCTCGGCTCGAGCTGCTCTCCTAATCGCGACAGGACGTTTTTCGCGCCTCACGAATTCGCTCAGCGGCGTCGCAGAGGCGAACAAACGGAGAGACACAAACACAGATAGGTATACATCACTATACATATATAGATGGGTATGGAGACACAGACACACTTTGGGTCTATTCGTATGTATATATTTATTCACTATATATAGGTGGGTATAGAGACACAAACACACTTCGGGTCTATTCGTATGTATGTATTCATTATATATAGGTATACACCACTATATATAGGTCCATTCCTATGTATGTATTCACATATGTATTCACTATATATAGGTATACACCATTATATATAGATGGGTATGAAGGCAGATACACGTTGGATCTATTCGTATTTATTCGCTATATGTGTATATATAGGTATACTTCACTATATATAGGTGGGTATGGCCTCCCACTCCGTCGGTAACCTTGGCGAAAAATTCGCGCGAAGGACAGCAACGGGAGCGAGAGAGACAGAGGAGGGGGATATTGCGGTTGGGCAGCGCTGACCACTGCTCGAACAAGATAAGTGGGAGGTAGGTATACATGTATGCGAAGAGAGAAAGTCGCGCGCGGGACAACAAACACGCGGGACTCAAAGTGAACCGGTATCAGCGATTTTTTCGCACTTACCTTTTTTTCCAGTGCGTTGTATATATATATTTTTCTTATTATATAGATGCAATTGATTTGATGATTTTATAGATATTTATAATTATAAAAAAAAAATAAAACCGTAAAAAATGTGTAAGAATTTGTAAAAATAATTTAATGACTTGTGAGAATTTTATGATTTTTATTAAAAATTTGTTTGTGAATTATTAAATGCCATTGATTTTTCAGATATTTATTATTCAAAAATCCTTAAATATACTGTAATAATGTGTTTTTTTTTCTCGATATAAACAGCAACAAATATTTGTAATAATTTTTTTTTAATCATGAATTTAATGAATAATAGAAACAAAATTACGTGTGACAATAAAATTAAACAAAATTAATATAAAATACAATTTGTGAAATTTATGGACAATTTATTGCTGAGAAAGATATAATATGAATATATAAATATAGCAGTGGCGAAGGTTTCGAAAAATCGGGACGCGGGGGTTGATAAGCGTCGAGCGTGACACGCGCGACGCTCGCCCGCGGCCGACTGAGAGCGTCGCGACGGGACGAAGCGGTAGTGCTCGTGGAGGGGGAGTGGACCGGCCCGCGAGGCAGCGCCGCGCCAGGACCGGGACAGGTGCGCGAGTGGGTGGCCGTCGGTGGCGGCGCAGATCACGTTGACTCGGCTGCGATATTGGCTTCGGGTCAAAGATTTTTTTTTTTATCAATTTTGTATACAAAATGTTTTTTTTTTTATTTTAATGTGAAGCCTACTTTTTTATACTTGGCGTAACAATTTTTGTTTCGAAGAAACACTTTTGGACTGATCACGTTGACTCGGCTGCGATATTGACTTCGGGTCAAAGATTTTTTTTTTTAAATATTTTTGTATACAAAACGTGTTTTTTTTATTTTATTATTTTAGGATAAAAATTGTGATTTTTGGGTATTGATAATAAAAATTGCGAATGCGGTCGCAATCCGAGTAGGTAAGGAATTCTATAGGCGAGAGACGGTAGTCTCGTCCCGGTTCGTGGCGAGACACTGAGCTGCGTCGCTGAAGCGAAATTCTCGCGACATCTAGCGTCGCTGCTCGGCGCCGACGCCGGCCAGGCAAAGTCGCTGCTGTGGAGAACGAAAATAAATTCACGTAAGCGAACCTCCTATTATTTTCAATTTTCAAAAATGTCCTATTATATCAATGATTCTCTGATCAATTTTTTAAAAGCCTCAGAAAATAACATTCATTTAAATTCAATTATAATTAATAATACTCTAATCGATTTTTTTTTTAATTTTATTATTATTAATGATTCTCTGATTATTTTTTTAAAAGCCTCGGTACAAAAAATCTCATATTGTCAATGATTTTCCAATACATGTTTTAAAAGCCACGTTAAAAAAAATTCAATTATCATCAATAATTCTCCAATAAATGGGTTTAAAAGCCGAAAAATTAAATTTCTTTTATACCCATTATTCATTTATCGTTTGACCTTCACAGGTGTTAAGAGGTCATCGCCTAGTTGACCTGGGAAGGGAAATCTGCACCGGAAATTCTGGTCCAGATTCGGACGATCTTATCGGAGGCTCTTATCAATCAAATTCAATTCAATTAAATTTCTTTTAAATCGATTATTAATTCAACCAAATTTCTTTTAAATCAATTATTAATTTATCATTTGACCTTCACAGGTACCAAAAAAAATGACCTGTTTGACCTCAGAAGACTTCAAAAATTCTGCTCCAAATGGATTTTCTTCCCTCGCCGATCTTATCAGAGGCTCTTATCAATCAAATTCAATTCAATTCAATTTCTTCACAATCGATTATTAATTCATAATTTGACCTTCACAGGTACCAAAAAAATCACCTTTTTGACCTCAGAAGACTCCGAAAATTCTGCTCAAAATGGATTTTCCGCCCTCGCCGATTTTATCAGAGGCTCTTATCAATCAAATTCAATTCAATTAAATTTCTTTTAAATTGGTTATTAATCCAATTAAATTCCTTTTAAATCGATTATTAAATCAATTCAAATCCTTTTAAATCGATAATTAATTCAATCCAAATCCTTTTAAATCGATTATTAATTTATCATTTAACCTTCACAGGTGCCAAAAAAATCACCTTTTTGACCTCAGAAGACTCCGAAAATTCTGCTCAAAATGGATTTTCCGCCCCCGCCGAACGATCTTATCAAAGGCTCTTATCAATCAAATTCAATTCAATTACATTTTTTTTTAAATCGATTATTAATTCAATCCAATTTCTTTTAAATCGATTATTAATCCAATTCAATTTCTTTTAAATCGATTATTAATCCAATTCAATTTCTTCAAAATCAATTATTAATTTATCATTCGACCTTCACAGGTGCCAAAAAAATCACCTTTTTGACCTCAGAAGACTCCGAAAATTCTGCTCCAAATGGATTTTCCGCCCTCGCCAATCTTATCAGAGGCTCTTATCAATCAAATTCAATTCAATCACATTTTTTTTAAATCGATTATTAATTCAATCCAATTTCTTTTAAATCGATTATTAATCCAATTCAATTTCTTTTAAATCAATTATTAATTTATCATTTGACCTTCACAGGTGCCAAAAAAATCACCTTTTTGACCTCAGAAGACTCCGAAAATTCTGCTCAAAATGGATTTTCCGCCCCCACCGATCTTATCAGAGGCTCTTATCATTCGCCCCCACTTCGAAGGGGGGCGATAAAAGTGGGGGAGGGAAAAGCGCGGGAAGTGAGCAGGTGCAAAGAGGCGGAGTTAGCGGCGCCGGCGCAGAAAATGGCCACTCCCTCAAAAGCTCAGAGGAGGAGGAGTCTACAGTCGTCGGTCGGAAAGTCAACGTCGATTGGAGACTGCGAAACGTTCACCTGTGCGCTTATCGCCACCTCCGAAGCGTTCTGCCCACTCGGAGAGTCGCCCGACGTCGACCTATTAATCCTACCTGCGCCGAGAGTACTTCCTCCGAGGTAATCGCGAAAACGCCTCCGACCTTCCCCTCTTTTTTCTTTGACGAACGGATCGGTGAATCAACAGCCAATCGGCTGTCAGTTGAATTTTTGCTCGAGTCAAATTTTTTTCTAAGTGCGGTTATTTATTTTTTATTTTTTTTGTGAGTTGAATTTTTTATCGTAACGTAAAATTTTGTTTGGAGAAATATTTTTTATCAATGTTTTTGGTCTCATTTGATTTTTACGTAAATTTCCTTATTTTACTCCGAAAATTGTAATTTTTTTAATCAGCAATCAGTCAATTTTTACTCGTATCGTCAAATTTTACTCCAAACGCGTTTTTATTATTGGGGAAAAATTTGTTTATCAATATTTTTTGGTCAGATTTGATTTTTAAGTACAGTTCCTTATTTTACTCCGATTTTTTATCAATATTTTCTTATCAGATTTGATGTTCAAGTAAATTTCCTTATTTTACTCCGATTTTTTAATCAGATTTGCTCTTCGCGTCAAATTTCTTATCTGATTCGCTCTTCTCGTGAATTTCCTTATTTTACTCAATTTTTGTACTCAGATTTGCTCTTCTCATCAAATTTCTTATTTCACTCTGAATCGCAGTTGAAAATTGTAATTTTTTAATCAGCAATGAGTCAATTTTTCGTCGTAATGTCAAATGTTACTCCAAAAGCGTTTTTATTATCAGAGAAACATTTTTTTTCAATATTTTGTGGTCAGATTTAATGGTTAAGTAAATTTCCTTATTTTACTCCGAATTGCAGTTGGAAATTGTAATTTTTTCAGTCAGCAATGAGTCAATTTTTCCTCGTATCGTCAAATTTTACTCCAAACGCGTTTTTGTTATCGGAGAAACATTCTTTATCAATATTTTTTGGTCAGATTTGCTCTTCTCATTAAATTTCTTACTTTGCTCCAAATCGCAATTGAAGATTGTAATTTTTTTCAATCAGAAATTAGTCAATTCTTACTCCAAACGCGATATTATCAGAGGAACATTTTTTATCAATATTTTCTTATCAGATTTGCTCTTCTCGTAAATTTTCTTATTCTACTCCGAATCGCAGTTCAAAATTCTAATTTTTTCAATTAGAAATTAGTCCATTTTTACTCCAAACGCATTTATAATATCAGAGAATCATTTTTTATCAATATTTCCTTATCACATTTGCTCTCCTCGTTAATTTTTTTAATTTTTTATTTTACTCCGAATCACACATAAAAAAAATTCTAATTTCCTTCCCCAAACCCCAAAAATCCCCCCACAATCCAAAAAATCACTTCCTCCCCTCTCATCTCAATTCTCCATATACCCATAACAATAATAAAGTACCAACTCAACCAACGCCTAATTTTTCTTCGTCGTATTCGTCGGACAAAATCGCTGCGATTGCGACTTCTGATCGGTGTTGAAGCGACGAATGAGCTCAGACGCTTCGGTCGTAGGGCAGGTTAGGGGTGTTATCCGTAGAATAGGTGACGAGGGGGGAGGGGGAGGGAGGGGGGAGGGGGGAGGGGGGAGGCCGAAGACCGACGAGAATTAATTACCTAGGAAACCTTGCGGAACGCTTTGATGTCCGAAGGGCTTCCGCCGACGGAGCCGAAGGGCGAAGGAGGGGTGGGAAAAGGGGGGAGGGTAAAGGGGGGGGAAGGGGGGGACCCATGTAAGGTCCAAGGTAATCGACTTTGCTCGTTTGAGGGCGCAACTTGTGTGCCAAGTCGCACGACTATTATTACCCCGGTAACATATATATATATATATAATTGTATATATATATATATATATATTGGTACGATCTCTATTCTCGAATCCAGCGAATTCGTCGCTTTCTGTGCTTCGCTTCCGTTAATTACGATCGGTGACGATTTCATTTTGATGCAAGAGACGACGAAGCAGAGAAATTATAAAAAATATGGACGTGAAATACGAACAGATATATTTTTATTTTATTTTTTATTGATTTTTTATTTATGGGACGAACCCTTTTTTGGGAAAAAAAAAATCGGGACATAAAAATCTATTTATTATTATTATTATTATTATTATTATTATTATTATTATTATTATTATTATTATTTTTATTATTATTATAACTTATTAGTTATCTAGGTATCTTTTTTACTATTCCCAGTAAAAAAATACAAAAATAAAAGTCACAATAAACAAAAATATATTTTTATTTTTCATTTAAAAACATTTTGTGACAAAAAACGGGACATAAAAATCTTATTATTATTATTATTATTTATTAGTTATCTAGGTATACCTTTTTTCTACTATTTCCAGTAAAAAAAAAATACAAAAATAAAAGTCAAAATAAAAAGAATATTATTTTTATTTTTATTTTATTATTTTTATTTATTATTATTATTATTATTATTATTATTGTTATTATTTATTAGTTATCTAGGTATACCTTTTTTCTACTATTTCCAGTAAAAAAAAAATACAAAAATAAAAGTCAAAATAAAAAGAATATTATTTTTATTTTTTATTTTAAAAAATGTTGTGGCAAAAAAAAACCGGGACATAAAAATCTAATAAAATAGATAGATAGAAAAAATAAATAAAAATCTTATTATTATTATTATTATTATTATTATTATTATTATTATTATTATTATTATTATTATTATTATTATTATTATTATTATTATTATTATTATTATTATTATTATTATTATTATTATTATTATTATTATTATTATTATTATTCTTATTATTTATTCGATATCTAAATTTTTTGTTATATTCTCAGTAAAAAAAAGCTACAATAATAGTACTTTGTGATACAAGGGCGAGAAAGCGGCCATTACGCGCGGAGGTTAGGAAGCGGCGCACTCGCCAAATCGAGTGCTACAACGACACGAGGCGAAGCCGAGTGTTGTTTGTAGCACGAGAGGAGGCGAGTGCACGGCTTCCTAACCTCTGCGCGACGGCCGCTTTGTCGCCCATGTATCACATATTACTTTTTGTAACGAATGTCAACGTGATGTCGCACATCTTCGTGCCTGCAAAGCGTGCGTGAGATCATCTTGTAGATAGTTTCACGCACGCCAATGTGTGCGTGAAGTAATGTAGATAACTTCACGCACCAGATGGCGTACGTGAAATTATCTACGTTGACATGAGCATAATACGCGATCTCACGCACGCTTTGCGGGCACGAAATGTGCGACATTACGTGCATGAGTTACAAAAAATAAAATACCCTTCACTGCTTCTTATCTCCAATCTACAAATGATTTATTAACGATGACGGATCATCGATCGACGCTTTGCGAGATAAAAAAGTGAGTGGCGGTCAGGTAAATCGCCGGTGACCCTTGCTTATCGTTTCCCTTTTCAAGGGTTGCTCACCTCGATATATAAGTGACCCTTTCGTGTGTGTCTCGTCGAAGGAAACCGTCGGTGGATTCGCTCGTCGCGTGTCGAGAGTCATTCGTTTACAGAGCCAGAAGCTCTCCTAGATTATTACGTCGCGGGACTCAGTAAACACCGACGTCGACGTCGGCCGACTATTTATTTTATTGATTTCGTCGTCGAGCGCTCGGAGTGTAAATATATATATGTATATATATCCAACCAACCACCGACACTGTCATTACTCTTGTCTACTGTAGAGCCACGTGTTATATATACATAATACATCCACTCGACTCTTATCTCCAATCTAGTTTTCCCTGCGCGGGCCTCGATTCAAAGGACACCCTCGGGTTACGTAAACACAGCGGCCAAAGTGTAAATGCGAGGCGACAATCTGATCAAAGCACTTTTTTTTTTTTTTTTTTTTTTTTTGGGAGGGACAAAATATTTGTGAAGGTTTTATTTTGGCACTTTTAATCATTTCTTTGGCTCGTTTTTCGCGTTTGTTTTTACTATTTTGATGTCCATGATTTTTTTTTTTTTTTTTTTTTTTTTGGGTCAGAATATTTATATAGTAGCCACTTGTTATATACATAATACATCCACTCGACTCTTATCGCGAATCTAGTTTTCCCTGCGCGGGCCTCGATTCAAAGGACACCCTCGGGTTACGTAAACACAGCGGCCAAAGTGTAAATGCGAGGCGACAATCTGATCAAAGCACTTTTTTTTTTTTTTTTGGGGGGGACAAAATATTTGTGGGGTTTTTTTTTGGCACTTTTAATCATTTCTTTGGGTCGTTTTTCCTTTTTTACTATTTTGATGTCCCATTTTTTTTTTTTTTTTGGTCGGAATGTTTTGGTGGATTTTTAGTTCGGGACTTTGAATCATTTTTGTTGGCCTCGTTTTTCGCGTTAAAATAAAATTTTGGCGAAAGTCGCTTTTAATTTAATTTTATTTTTTATGGGAATAGTAAAAAAAAATCTAGATATTTAATATATGTAGTAAATAATATTTGGATTGGAGATAAGAACCCTCGAAGAGGATTTTATTTTATTTTATCGTGGCTTTTATTTTTTACATGATTATTATCATTATTATTACTGGGAATAGTAAAAAAATGATATCTAAATTAGAGGCGAGAAAACATTATTTTATTATACTATTAATAAAATTAAATAAAAAGAAAATAATAATAAAAAGATGATTTTTTTCTCACCATTTTTTTCGTCTAACGAAGCGAATTTTTTTTTTTTGTCATTAATTCAGTTGAAGAAAATTATTTCATTATCCTAATAATAAAATAAAAAGAAAATAATAATAAAACGATGATTTTTTTTCTCACCGTTTTTTTCGTCTAACGAAGCAAATATTTTTTTTTTGTCATTAAAAACGAAGCTTAATTCGCATCTTGGCGAAAATACAAATTAACCGAGAAGCCACTAATAAAATAAAATAAAAAAGCGACGATTTTTTTTTTTTACTATCTCTTCGTCTAACGAAGCAAATATATTTTTTTTTGTCATTAAAAATGAGGCTTAATTCGCATCTTGGCGAAAATATAAATTAACCGAGAAGCTTGCTAACCAGACCGGGAACTGGTCGGGTGCGCCTGGAATATAACGCATCAACGTTTCGGGCGCTTTCCGCGGCGGGCGCTTTTGTTTCAGCGAAAACCCTGAAGCGCAACTATGCGGCTATTATTGTCGTCGCTCTGCTCGCTGCTCGTCAACCGTCGCACCGCACAACCCGATCCTCCCCTTTATCTTCGCTTTAGTGACGCTTCGCTTGTCTTGCGAAAAAATTTTCTGAAGCTGATGTATGGGACTCTCTCGTCGACGTCGTTCGTCGTTCGTCGTTCGTCGGGACGATCGCTCGTGCCACTGATAAGAAGCCATCCGTGTACTGGGAAAATATTCCCAGTAAAAAAAAAAAAAAAAAAAAAAAAAAATTTCAAGAATTTTTGTCCCTAATTTAGATAATAAAAGTCTAGATATTATTTTTACTATTTATTTAATAAAAAAAAAAATGATCGCTCGTGCCAGTGATAAGAAGCCATCCGTGTACTGGGAAAATATTCCCAGTAGAAAAAAAAAAAAAAAAAAAAAAAAAAAAAAAATTATTCGAGAATTTTTGTCCCTAATTTAGATAATAAAAGTCTAGATATTATTTTTACTATTTATTTAATAAAAAAAAAATGATCGCTCGTGCCACTGATAAGAAGCCATCCGTGTACTGGGAAAATATTCCCAGTAAAAAAAAAAAAAAAAAAAAAAAAAAATTATTCGAGAATTTTTGTCCCTAATTTAGATAATAAAAATCTAGATATTATTTTTACTATTTATTTAATAAAAAAAAAATGATCGCTCGTGCCACTGATAAGAAGCCATCCGTGTACTGGGAAAATATTCCCAGTAACAAAAAAAAAAAAAAAAAAAAAAAAATTATTCGAGAATTTTTGTCCCTAATTTAGATAATAAAAGTCTAGATATTATTTTTACTATTTATTTAATAAAAAAAAAAAAATGATCGCTCGTGCCACTGATAAGAAGCCATCCGTGTACTGGGAAAATATTCCCAGTAAAAAAAAAAAAAAAAAAAATTATTCGAGAATTTTTGTCCCTAATTTAGATGATAAAAATCTAGATATTATTTTTACTATTTATTTTATTAAAAAATAATCATCACCTTATTTTCATTTCATTTTATTTTATTTTTAGGATATTTGTCCCTAATTTAGATAATAAAAGTCTAGATATTATTTTTACTATTTATTTAATTATAAAAAAAACGTCGCTTTATTTTCTTTTTATTTTATTTTATTATTAGGATAATGAAAGAATTTTTTTTCAATGGTATTAATGACAAAAAAAATTTGCTTCGTTAGTCGATAAAATTGTGAGAAGAAAAATCGTCGTTTTATTATTTTCATTTTATTTTATTTTATTATTAGAATAATGAAAGTATTTTTTTTCAACGGTATTAATGACAAAAAAAAAATGTGCTTCGTTAGTCGATAAAATAGTGAGAAAAAAAGTCATCGCTTTATTATTTTTATTTTATTTTATTTTGTTATTAGGATAATGAAATAATTTTTTTTCAACGGTATTAATGACAAAAAAATGTGCTTCGTTAGACGAAAAAATAGTGAGAAAAAAATCATCGTTTTATTATTTTCATTTCATTTTATTTTATTATTGGAATAATGAAATACTTTTTTTCAACAGGTAACCAGAACCAGGACAGGAAAACTCGCCCGATGCCGCAAAACGATTCGAAACCAGGAAAATCCGGACTCCAGGACGAAATAATTACGTCGGTGCAAATATTCGCTGGACGCTTAAGGGGAAAACGCGGAGAGGAGAGCTCGGTCAAGATTTACATAAGAATAAACGTGAAACAAACGAAGCTCCGGACAATTACGCCCCTTTTTAGCGGCCGGCGTATTATTTCAATGGTCAAGCCGGACTCTCTCGTCGACCGCTTCGCCCACGTGGATAAAATTCAAAGAGGGCAAAAAGCCAACTTCGAGGAGGGTAAGCCAATGTGTCTTGTAACACGTGTAGATCCGGCTTTGTTATATTATGCATTATCTTCAAGCATTGTTCATTCGACAATTTTTTTTTTTTCGGAAGGGCTAAGATAACATTCGAATATTACAATATTAAGGGAATAATAATAATAATAACTCACATCGATATCCGTCCAATAATTTTTTTTTTTTTTAATTCGAACATATAGAATATTAAAGAACATAAGAATTCGAGGATATAAAATATTAAAATATCCAGAAAATAATAATAATAACAATAATAATTCACAGGGATACTGTTCATCCGATAACTTTTTTTTTTATTTGAAGAGATAAGATAATATTCAGATATGGAGGGAATAATAATGATAATAATAACAATAATTAATGATAATAATAATAATAATAGTAATAATAATTCACAGGGATATTGTTCGTTCGACACATTTTTTTTTTTAATTCGAAGGGATAAGATAATATTGAAATATTCAGGGAATATTTTTCCGTCAATACTGTCGAAACGAAAGACACATTATTTCGGGGCTTCGCAGCCGTTTTCGCGACGTCCAAACGTCGACGTCTCCGAATTCGCGCGACTGTTGACACTTTTTTTCTGTACGCGTTGATTTTCAAGGCTGTCGTCGACCGAAACCTTTACCTCTGTATTACAAAGGTAATACAAAGGTGGGAATCAGAGCAATTTATTACTTCGAACGAAACAGCGAAATATTTTGTTTTTTTTTATTTATATTTTTCGACGCGATTAGCTAATATTGAGATATTCAGGAAATAATAGAAATAATCATTATAGTAATAATAATAATGATAATGATAATAATTCACAGAATTTTTTTTTTTTTATTTACAAGAATTCTTAAATATGGTAAAAACGAGCAGAGGTGAAAGGCACTAATAATAATAATAATAATAATAATAATAATAATAATAGTATCTATATACATAAATTTTATACGTATGAAAAAATGTATATCTATATATATGAGAATTCCTCCGGTCGAAAACTACTCCGGATTAATTCGCATTTTTTTTTTAACAATCCATTTTTTTTTTTAGTCTTTCGATGGCTCTCTGCGTCTGAAAGCCGAGTTTTAACCCCCTTCCACCCCCCTCCACCCCCCTTCATCCCTCTTTCTGGCATGAACCTCGATATATTTACATATTTCCGTGATATTTCGACGGAGGTTAATGCTGCGAAACCCACTCGGCGAGGCTAAACGCGCGGAGCCGAGAATTAAATGCGAAAAGCTCTCTCCGTCCGTCGGACGGAGCTTTTATTGTTATAAAATGGGGGAGGGGGGGGAGGGGGGGGGGGGTCGAAATGTGCGCTCCGAAATATTTCTACGGGTTGGAAAACTCGGTATTTTCGCTTACCTTTCTATGTCGGAGCTTTTTTGTTCTACGACCTCAGAAGCGGAAATCGCGAAACGGGAGCATCCGGTTGGATGGACGATCCGCGACGATTGTCCCATGAGTTGCAAGGATTATTCGCCGTTTTGTTTTTCCCCTTTTTTTTTTTTTTTCAAGCGACTTGCAGCGTGCATAGGCATCGCATAGTCGACTGCACATGTTCGTCCTGCGAAAGAGAAAAGAGACATAAGTGATGAGCTTTTTTTTTTTTTTTTTTTTTTTTTTTTCATTGCAAGAATTCTTAAATATAGTAAAAATAAGTACAGTTAAAAGGCACTGATACGTCACAAATATTTCTTCCGATATATATATATATATATATATATATATATTTTTTAATTCGAAGGAATAAGATAAGGGAATTATGGAATAATAACAATAGTAATAATAATAATAATAATAATAGTAATAATTATTCGGAGGAATATTGTTCGTCCTGCGAAAGAGAAAAGAGACAAAAGTGATGAGCTTTTTTTTTTTTTTTTTTTTTTTTTTTTTTTTTTTTTTTTTTTCATTGCAAGAATTCTTAAATAAAGTAAAAATAAGGACCGTTGAAAGAGAGATAAATGATGAGTTTTTTTTTCTTTTTTTTTACATTGCAAGAATTCTTAAATATAGTAAAAATAAGCACAGTTGAAAGGCACTGATACTTCGTAAATATTTCGTCCGATAATTTTTTTTTTAATTCGAAGGGATTGAAACTTAAATTTAAACGGAACGAAATTTAATTGAAACTTTTTTAAGATGAGGGAATCGAAGAATAATAATAATAGTAGTAATAATAATAATAATAATAATGGTAATAATTATTCGCAGGAATATTGTTCGTCCGATATTTTTATTTATTTTTAATTCGAAGGGAAAAGATAATATTAATATTGAAAAAAAAAATCGCAGATATAAGATAATATTGAGATATTGAAGAAATAAACATAGATTTCATCCGAATAAATTTTCTATACAATAGATATGTATATTTTATATGTATCTATAGTAACATATCTATAGTATTTCTATACTATAGATATGTATATTTTCCTACGTATAAATTTAGTCTCTCAAAATGTCTGTATTATCGAGTTTTCCCGTGAAGAGTCGTATTTAGCGCGTAGAGACACTCGTCCGGGATGATCCGTCGCTTCCCCGTCCAAAACCCGGCTTGAAAACTGTGCAGCCTCCCCCCTCCCCCACTAAGCCCGGGTCATTCCGCGATTTTAAGGCAGCGAGTCCGTAGAAATGCTCCCGTCGAGTTTTAAAGCCTCGCACATATGTACATCACATATATATATACGAGGCATTCCATACGAAGCAGGCCACCCGAATTTTGAGTTGTCTCAAAAAAATTTCAGAATATTTTTTGCAAGATTTTCAAAGTGTCAAAACTGTCCATAAATTATTTCAGATTTTTCAGATTTTTCGTTCACCGAAAAAGTTTAATATATGTATATATATATATATATATTTTTTTTCATTTCATTGCAGAATTCTTCAATATGGTAAAAATGAGCAGAGTTAAAAGACTGATGATGATAATAATAATAATAATTATAATAATAATAATGACGATGATGATGATGATGATGATGGTTATAATTATTCGCAGCGATGTGTTTTTTTTTTTTAATTTTTTTATTGCAAGAATAAAAAAAAAATTAAAAAAAATAAAATAATATGAATAAATTATTTTGATTAAATATAGTAAAAATTAGCATCATTACAAAAAAAAATTGTACTGTAAACTACGTCTCAAAAATTTTTGAGGATGGACAACTCTGATATGGAATGCCTCGTATATAGTCATATATACATATATATGCATTTCGAGTAAAACAGGAAAGGCTCCTCGGTTTTAACGTTTTAGTTTATTTTATTGGGAAGAAAGGAAAAGGACCCCGACTACTTCTGGCCGGGAATGGGTGGGGGTGTTCTACACCTGCGCTGGACTAAAATCTCTCGTCCATTGTTGGCCACGAGGGAAGAAAAGCGGTGAGACCGGAGCGCCCGGCTTAGTTTACACGGGATAAACGCGACTTTGGCTCGGAAAACTCGACTGCTACCCGTTTATACCCTGTAATACCCCCCTATGCCGAGAGTCTCTCGCGGTACGTCCGAAAAGGAGGGATGATACAGCCAACTTTACGTCTCTGCGATCCGTACGTATGGATATTTCTGTAACCAACCCTCCAACCCCTCTGAAGAGGGGTTGGAGGGTTGGAGGGTTGCTACCCCCCATTCCAACCCCCTTCCACCCCCCTGCTTCTTTTCTCTGCGGGTTGGAATTATGTAAAACCCGACTGCGAGCATTTAAGTTTTTTCGGGGGGAGAAATGGGTAACTTGGGAAACAATGAAGTCGTTTATACACTTCTCTGTTTTGGACGTTTTGGCGTTTTGCTCTTAATCGCTACGTTGATTGTGCACTTCTTATCAATAGAACCAATGATTACAGTGATTACAGTTGAGGACTTAAAAAAAAACAGGGCTTCCAAAAATTTCGATAAGAATTTCTAGATTCTATTTTTTTTTTTTTTTTTTTTTTTTTTTTTTTTATTTATTGAGTGTACAGTACTTATCAATGCAGCCAATGCAGCCAATGATTGCAGTGATTACAATGATTACAGTGATTACAGTTACAGTGATTACAGTAACGTACGTATGGATATTTCTGTAACCAACCCTCCAACCCCTCTGAAGAGGGGTTGGAGGGTTGGAGGGTTGCTACCCCCCTTCCACCCCCCTTTCTTCTTTTCTCTGCGGGTTGGAATTATGTAAAACCCGACTGCGAGCATTTAAGTTCTTTTGGGGGGAGGGGGGAGGGGGGTAACTTGGAAAACAATGAAGTCGTTTATACACTTCTCTGTTTTGGGTGGAATGCGGTTTGGTCTTAATCGTTGTGTGGATTGTGAGGTTCTTATCAATGGAGCCAATGATTATAGTGATTACAGTGATAAGAGGAGGGAGGGAGAAAAATTAGGGCTTTGAAAAATTTCGATAAAAATCTCTAGAACGTTTTTTTTTTTTATTTCGTCTTTTTTATTTTAGTTGATTTTACAGTTCTTATCAATGGAACCAATGACTGTATTACAGTGATAAGAGTGAAGGGAGGCACTTAAAAAAAATTAGGGCTTGAACAATTTCGATAAAAGGCTCTAGAATTTTTTTTCTTTTTTTCTTTAAGCTTTTTTGCTTCAGTTAATTGTATAGTTCTTATCAATGGAACCAATGATTACAGTGATTACAGTGATAAGGATGAAGGGAGGGACTTTGAAATTAGAGCTTTGAAAAATTTCGATAAAAAGCTCTAGAATTTTTTATTTTTATTTTTTTATTTTTTTTTATTTCGCCGTTTTTATTTCTGTTGATTGTTTAATACTCATCAATGCCAATGATTACAGTGATATCAGTGATAAAAGGAGGAAAGGCTTAAAAAAAGGTAAGGCTTTGACAAATTTCGATAAAAATCTGTAGAATTTTTTTTTTTTATTTCGATCTTTTTATTTCGATTTTTTTATTTCCGTTGATTGTACAGTACTTATCAATGCAGACAACGATTGCAGTGATAACAGTGATAAGAGGAGGGACTTATAAAAAATTAGGGCTTCGAAAAATTTCGGCACAAATCTCTAAAAACAATTTTTTTTTTGCTTCGATAATTCTTCGGTCGAAATATTCACATCCTGGCGCTAGTCAAGCCATATCCGGGTCTGGCCAGGCCCTGGCTTGGCCTAAATGTAACAGAAATGGAGACAGAATCCTCACGTCTGATTTTCTGACTCTGATTTTCAGATACCGAAGTAGCAGGCAGCACGTAACCCACATTAACGCCACGATCGTCGCACCTATTCCGAACTTCCTCTTCGCCTCGTATGTGACGTCGTCGTCCCGGACCATCAGCCAATCAGGAGCAGCCTGGAATAATCCGAGCGAAAAGCCGCGGAAACCAGCTTCACAGGCGAAAGAGTATCAAGATGCGATAGGGACGTCCATTCCACGCAAAAGGTTCGTTGGCTGCATTCGATGTAGAAAGGGGGGTGGAAGGGGAAAGGGGGGAGGGGGAGGGTTATGGGTTCGAAAGATCGAAATCATTGCTCCAGGGGACTATCTCCGTCTCTCTCTTCGTACACACGTTAAATTCCTCGTCTCCAACACTAATGTCCCATGTTACGAATACAGAGTGATTCAGAATAATTTGTCAGCCATTGAGGAAAAATAGTTGACCATCTCGGGAACAAAGTAACTTAGCCGTTTTTCGTAATTCGCAATATTTATTTATTTACAAGCATACGAAAAAAAATTAACCATTGGGGACAAATAAATGAATAAATATTTAAAAAATACTATTTATTTATAGTATTTATAGTATTTTTTTAATATTCGTTTATTTATGTTCCCATTGGTCTACTGGTTTATTTATTTTTTTATTTGTTCCCATTGGTCTATTTTTTTTCAAATTTTCAATAAATAAATAAATATTGGGAATTACAAAAAACGGCTAAATAATTTCGTTCCCGAGGTGCTAAACTATCATTCTTCAATGGCTGACAAAAACATTCTGAATCACCTAGTATATCTCCGGGGTGCGTTCGGGTGGGCGTAATCACACCGGAGGAGGCCTCTCTCTCTCTCTCTCTCTCTCGCTCGACGGTGTGCGCCGGGCACTATAATTACGCCGGTGGAAACACCCGTGGCTTTCTGATGCATCGCACAGTTCTGCTCTGCTCTGTTCTGTTCTGAGGCACAGCGAGAGTGAGATACCGCTGCTAGTAGATATAGCTATATAAGAGCGGACTTGGTATATGTATATATGTATGTATATACGTATTTTTGCGCGGGGAAATAAAATACAGGGGGTTACCTTACCGACGCCTCGTTATTCGGGTGATTTATTTATTTATTCTGTATTTTTCTATTTTTTTGTATTTATTCTGAATTTTTTTTTTTTTTTTTTTTTCGATTTTATTTATATTTATTCTGGATTTTTTTATATTTTTTACATTTAATTCAGTTTTATTTCCTTCATTTTTATTATTATCATTATTATTATTTTAATTGACAAAATTCACCTGAGATGGTGATTCATATTTATTCTATAATTGTCAGATCACTTTGATTTCGTTATAAGACGAATCAATTTATTTCTTTATTTCATTTTTTTTTTTATTAGCAGACATCAGCTGCAAAGGTTGCAAATTCATATTTATTCTGTAATTTTCAGGTCACTTTGACTTTGTGATAAGGCGAATCAATTAATTAATTAATTTTTTCATTCTGTTTTATTATTATTATTTTTTTATTGGCAAGGTTCATCTTTGATGGTGATTCATATTTATTCTCTAATTGTCAGATCACTTTGAGTTTGTGATAAGCATCGAATTTATTAATTTTTAATTTTCTAGTTTTTTTTATTTAGTGACAAAATTTACCTGCAACGATGATTTATTTTTTTTTTCAAGATGAATCGATTTAAAAAATAAAAATGAAAGTAAATACTTGTATTTTTATTTTTTAAATCGATTAGAAAAAATAAAAATCGATTCGCCTTGATAAAAATAAATCATCGTTGCATGTAAACTTTTATAAAAAATAAAAATAAAAGTAAATACTTTTATTTTTATTTTTTAAATCGATTCGTCTTGAAAAAAAAATAAATCATCGTTGCAGATAAATTTTGTTACTAAATAAAAAAAACTAGAAAATTAAAAATTAATAAATTCGATGCTTATCACAAACTCAAAGTGATCTGACAATTAGAGAATAAATATGAATCATCATCAAAGATGAACCTTGCCAATAAAAAAAAAAATAATAATAAAATAGAATAAAAAAATTAATTAATTAATTGATTCGCCTTATCACAAAGTCAAAGTGACCTGAAAATTACAGAATAAATATGAATTTGCAACCTTTGCAGCTTTGCACCTTAAAAATAAAAGTAAATACTTTTATTTTTATTTTTTATTGACAAAATTCACCGGCAACGATGAACGTGCCGAGACAGTGTCCGTATGGAAACAGAGTTCCGAAATGACGTGGCGCACGAAACTCGGGGTTCGTCCGTCGGCCGCAACTACACGTAAGGTTTATTCGCGTGTACGATGATACGGTCCGCGAGCGGTCCGCGCGGCTCGGCTCGGCGCAAGGAGCGCATAAACCCGAGACAATAGCCGCCCCGGGCGATTCCGCGGAGTACCGGCCGGCCATTAGGAGTCCGGGTAGTCCGCTGTAACATCTCCTCCTCGTCGTTGTTGTGTCGTATAACCGGCGCGCGTTTCGCCCCGCGGCGAGACGCGTCCGCTGCTTCAGCCTTCGAAAATTGCAACAAATTTTATTAAAAAAAAAAAATTATCCACAGCTGCTTCACTTCAGTTTTCGAAAATTGCAATAAATTTTATTAAAAAAATAACTGTCCAAAGCTGCTTCACTTCAGCCTTCGAAAATTGCAACAAATTTCATAAAAAAAAAATATTAATAATAATTGATAACAAGGTTTGGCGACATGAATTTTGGGGCAACTTTCACTCAGCATATCGAAACCGAAAAATGCAACACATTGTATTTATAAAAAAAAATATAAAAAGTAAATAATTGGTAACGAAATTCGGTGACATCTGCGTCCGAATTTCGAGGCGAGTTTCACTCAGCGAATCGAAGTCGAAAAATACAAATTTTACAAATTTTATTTAAAAAATTAAAGTGAAATTGCAACACATTTTATTTATAAAAAAAAAAAAAAAAAAAAAAAAAAAAAAAAAAAAAAAACGAAGTCGAAAAATGCTACAAATTTTATTTATCAAAAAATAAAAAAATGATAATAATAATTGCTAACAAGATTCAGTGACATCTGCTCGAATTTCGAGGCGACTTTTACTCAACTCGACTCGAAGGCAAATTATGTATCGAAATTATCCCAAATTCGGACGAGCGAAACGTCTTCGCGATAAAAAAAAAGTGGCACTCGAGGCTCGTTGGAAAGCGCGAATCGTCGAACGATCGAAAATTGCCGAGAAGACCGAAGGGAGGGGGGAGAATTTCGTATGACCTGGGGGCGAGGGAGGGTTTACTCTGGATATATGGAGGGGGGAGAGGGGGCGGAGTGAATTGCGGAGTCGAAGGTGCATATCGACTCGCGCGTCAATGTAGAAACATTCTGCTCCGAGTATTAGTCAAAGAATGTATAGTGTATATATAGCAAAGACAGAGGTGAAGGGGAGGGGAGGGGAGGGGGGAGGGTCTGACTTCACCCGAGTAAATAATAAGCACCTGCCTGACCGTGGAAGCAGGGCACTTGATTCATTTCTCGGTAAGTACAGAGAGCGAGCGCCGTTGCCTCGAGCTTCTTCGTCTCGAGTCTTCGGCTTCGTTCTCCTTCTCCATTGCAGAAAACGACGCCTTCGGGCTTTTTGGCAGCGGCTGTGACGCTCGGTTCGACTGCTCTTGCGTTTCTTTTTTTTTTTTTTTTTTTTTTTTTTTTTCGGAGAAAAAAAATCGATTTTAATAACGCTGATTCAAAAAATCATAGTTATTTGCCCAAAAAATCAACGACTCTACTCGACAATCGCAAAAATCAATTATACTTTTTCAAATTTTTCTCCTGTTAAATTTTCTTTACAATAATTCCTAAAAAAAATTTTATTAATTTTCTAAAATCATTCCAGGAACCAGGAAATAATTGTGGGATGCTCTGGATCCCAGAGGAACCAATTCTCAGTCGAACCAACTCCCAAAGGAAGGACACTCGATATAATCTTCCCACAAATCCAGGTAAGTATTAATCGCACGTAACTCAGGAAAACACGTAAAATACACTTAGCAAATAGAAACAAGGAACCGAGTGGAGGATTTACCCGCGAGGCTAAATCTCATCGCACGTGACAAATTCTACTCGTCGAGCTGAATCTGCTCTACCTATGCTGCTTCCATCTTTCGCCTGGACACAAGGAAAGAGAGACGAGGAGAAGTGACAGAGTCGAAGCGATGAAAGAGGAGAGAAGAGAGAGAGAGGAGAGAAGATGGAAGAGAGAAGAGAGAAGAGAAGAGAGAAGAGAGAAGAGAGAAGAGAGAAGAGAGAAGAGATGATAGAGGCGACCCTTGCCGATAATTCCTCTGAGTTCGAAGAAAATAGACTGCGTCGAGGGAAGCACGGAACAGAAACGTTGGTGGTCACGTAGACCGCGTTTTGACGTTATTCCGACTGCTGCCACATCAGAATCGTACCAACAATCGTACACACAACCGAATCCCGGCCAGAACCCCTCCGTCTCCGACCCCAAATAGAAGCAGAAGCAGAAACTGCTCGGTAATTCGATTACCAGTCGTGGCTTCCACCTAAACGCAAACCTGGACGCTTACAAACGCGTTCAGAGGGATTTTTTTGCAGCAGCAAAAAAAAAAAAAAGGAACGGAGAAAATGGGTATAAAACGGATTTTTTGCCGACGAACGAAGCCGAAATAAATAATAAAACAATTTAAAAAAATGTAACAGGAAGAAAACCTAACCTAAAGCGCGCAACAATAAAAAAAGAAATAAATAAGTCAAAAAAATTAATAAGAAAGTAATGAAATGGGAATAACATGAATTTTTTGCCGAGGAACGAAGCCGAAATAAATAAAAAACAAATAAATAAAAAAAGAAATAAAAAAGTAAGAAAATGGGAATAAAACAAAAATTTGCCGAGGAACGAAGCCGAAATAAATAAGAAATAAATAAATAAAATCATAAATAAGAAAAAAGGAAGAAAAAAAAGGAAGACAATGGGTATTCCCATTTTCTCCTTTTTTCAAAAGGATTTTTTCGCCGAGGGACGAATCCAATGCCGCCGAGCAAATGAGCTTATCATTTTCTCCACGAGCCAATGGGAAGAGGAGGAGGCTAACAGAGACGAAACAGAGGCGAAACAACGACGGTCAGACATAGAAACGCAGAAAGTTGACGTTTGACAGACGAATATCCGAAGTTTTGACGTTTAAGCAGCCATTGGGTTATAGGCTACGTTTTCGCAAGGAAAACGTCCCTCGTTTTGCTGCTCCTCTTCGTTCCGCTGCTTCTGCTTCTGCTGCTCGGCGCATGAATTACGAATGATAGCAGCGCTATCGGGAAAACTTTTCCACGGTGTCCGTGTGAGTGTTTTCCCGAAGCGAATAAAATTGCCAGGCGGGGGTCTCTTGTGTGTTTTCTGTGGTCGATTTAACGTTTTCTACGTGCGGCTTCCGTCCGTTGCATCGCCGGCGCGAAAATCCGATATCGGGCGACCGTTTCTCCGTCTCTTTTTACTCTCCGAGCTTTTCGACTATTCGTTAATAGTCGAGGCACTCGAATTTTCTGTTTATCAACTTTTGGCGAATTATTTTAAAGGTCTACAAACCTTTCAATGAGCAAAGAGCAACTTTTGGACGAAACCTTCTGATACCAAAATTGGGCAGCAATTTTTTTTAATTTTTTTTTAATCGGACAGCATTTTTTTTTCTGTTTATGAACTTTTGGCGAATTATTTTAAAGGTCTACAAACCTTTCAATGACCAAAGAGCAACTTTTGGACGAAACCTTTTGATACCAAAATTGGGCAGCAATTTTTTTTTTTTTTTTTTTTTTTTTATGAACTTTTGGCGAATTATTTTAAAGACCGAAAGCCTTTCAACGTCCTCCGAACAACTTTTCGACTGTTCGGATGCCAAAATTGGGTATTTTTTTTTTTTATAATCTACTACTTATGAACTTTTTGGGGATTTATTTTTAAGACTTTTTAATGCGAAAATCGATCAGCAGTTTTTTAAATTTTAATCTCGCAGCCATTATTATTATTATTATTATTATTATTATTATTACTATTTAAATCTGCTGTTTATGAAATTTTGGCAAATTATTTTTAAATCCTTGCAACGTCTTCCGAACAACTTTTTGACTATCCGAAATCCTTCTGATGCCAAAATCGATCAGCAGTTTTTTTTAAATTTAATTTCGCAGCCATTATTATTATTATTATTATTATTATTATTATTTAAATCTGTTGTTTATGAAATTTTGGAAAATTATTTTTAAATCCTTTCAACGTCCTTCGAGCAACTTTTTGACTGTCCGAAATCCTTCTGATGCCAAAATCGATCAGCAGTTTTTTTAAATTTACTCTCGCAGCCATTATTATTATTATTATTTAAATCTGCTGTTTATGAAATTTTGGGAATTTATTTTTAAGACCTTTCAACGTCCTTCGAGCAACTTTTTACTGTCCGAAATTCTTCTGATGCCAAAATCGGGCAGCAGTTTTTTTAATTTTAATCTCGCAGCCATTATTATTATTATTATTATTATTTAAATCTGCTGTTTATGAAATTTTGGCAAATTATTTTAAAGTCCTTTCAACGTCAAAAAGTTGCTCGGAAACTTTTTGATTATCCGAAGTCCTTCTGATGCCAAAATCAGGCAGCAGTTTTTTTTTATTTTAATCTCGCAGCCATTATTATTATTATTATTTAAATCTGCTGTTTATGAAATTTTGGGAATTTATTTTTAAGACCTTTCAACGTCCTTCGAGCAACTTTTTCTGTCCGAAATCCTTCTGATCCCAAAATCGGGCAGCAGTTTTTTTTTTCTTTTAATCTTCCAGCCATTATTATTATTATTATTATTATTTTAATCTGCTTTTTTATTTACTTATCTTTATTTTTTTTGGGGCACAAAGCATGAAGTTATTTTTCACAGTTTGCTTGCCGATAAAAATATTTTTTTATTCTCGTAAAAATGTTGGCAGTTACTGTGGTATGAATTAAGGTGTTGGGTTTTCACCGAAGTCTAAAGGGGGTTCGTATACGAGGCTTTTCCTCTTCCTGAATCGTACAAACGGTCGGTCTGGCGCTACCGAAGCGATGCGAAGATGCGAGAAAATATAAACCGCGCGTTTTAAGGGCCCCCCTTTCGCATTTCGCAGTGGATTTGATACGTAGAAAATACAAATACGACGAGACGAGAGAGACCGGAGTTCACACTCGAGGGTTCAGAAGTGCAGAGAATATATCGCCGCGAGTGTCGAGTTAAATGTTCCATAGGACTCCCGACGAATATTTCCGCCGAGGCTCAAAGCGCTTTTATTTCCGCCGTAAACTTCCGATTAGACCTGCGAAATTTTCGTTGCTGCAACGAATTTTCCGCCGCCCGTTAAAAACGTTTCTCCTGTTTAATTCGCTCGCATCCTTCGCTGCGAGTCGGAGTGAATTTCTGAAACGATCGCCTCGAATATTTTGTTCGGAATTAAATTGGCAAAATGAAAGAAGAGGCGAGACTCTGAAAATTCACTTCGCACGTGTTTGGCTGTTTATTAAATTAGCTATTTTGTTGCAGATGGAGGAGACGTCAAATATGGAAACGGACGGACTTTATTTTACTGAGGAGCCGAAAAGGTGGTCGCAGGTCACGTCGGGAGACGAAAACTATATCCTCGGGGTTTCATAAATAACTGAGACGAGAGTTTGACACCTCGTCGAGTATAACACGTCGGACACTTTGGTGAGTCCCTCGGGATGACTGAGCTTCTTCTTCATTTTCTTGTTTTTTTTTTCTCGACGCACTCGAAAAGAGCTGCCTTTATTTCTTTCTGAATTAAATATGACTCGTCTGACACATCAACGTCACTTCTCGTCATTCTCTGAAATAATAATAATAATAATAATCCTAATAATAACAATAATAATAATCATGATAATAATGATAATAACAATAATAATAAAATATTGGACAAAATATTGAATCGCTTATTAAATTTCTAATATTATTTAGATAATATTTCGGTCGCGCATTATTTTTTTCTTGTTTTATGTTTTAATTTAATTTAATTTTATTTATTTTTTAGATAGATATTAACAATAACGATGATGATAGTAATAATAATAATAATAATAATAGTAAAGTAAAAAAATATTGGGCGAAATATTGAATTGCTGATTAAATTTCGAATATTATTTGAATAATATTTCGGTCGCGCATTTTTTTTGTTTTTTTTCTTCTTTTAGGTTTTTATTTTATTTTATTTTACTTATTTTTTATCAAAATAATAATAATAATAATAATGATAGTAATAATAATATTAGTAAAATAAAAAAGATTGGATTAAATATTGAATTGCTGATTAAACGTCGAATATTATTCGGATTAATTTATTTCGGGCGCGATTTTTTTTTTACGTTCTCATTTTATTTAAGTTTATTCATTTTTTATTAAAGAATAATGATAATAACAATAATAATAATAATAATAATAATAATAATAATAATAATAATAATAATAATAGAAAAATAAAAAAGATTGGGGTAAACGAATTGAATCACTGATTAAACACCGAATATTATTCCGGATAAATTTATTTTGGCCGCGCAATTTTTTTTTTTTTTCATACGTTTTCATTTTGTTTTATTTATTTTTTTATAAAAAAAAAACTCTTTGTTCCGTATTACGCGATTATTGTGAACTTGGTTCGAATTATTAACGACGCTCGCGTATTTTCGATAGTTCGTCGGCCGTCGTCGATCGAGCAGCGGCCAATTGCAATTCGTGATTAATATAAAACTTTTAATAATAGCCCCGGCCCAATGAAAAATTCATTTCGGGCGATATGATGACGGCGTTGACCGGCGGACGGCTTTGTCACCGCACCGCAAATCCGATTCTCGCTTTATCCCATTTTTCTCTCTCCCCTACTCGCCTCTTTCCACGGATCGCCGACATAGTCAATCACAAACGACGACCATTCCCACTGGGAAACAGGCTCATCCACAATCAAGGAATTTTTATTATTTTATACAGCTCGTTTCAATTTTTTTATTTTTTATTTTAAAACATTATCCGAATTCTTTGAAGGATTTCATTTTTTTTTTCTCGATACGTTGTTTTTTTTTTTTTTAACGAGACATAAAAATGACTAAATAATGGCTACATTTTGAATCGCTCCAATAAAAATAATAATAATAATAATGATAATAATAATAAACGTTTTGAGAATCGTTCGGAAACTCGTGATTTTTTTTTTAGACAAGAAATGACAAAATAATGGCTAAATTCTGGATCACTGCAATAAAATAATAATAATGATAATAATAATAATAAACGTTTTGAAAATCGTCCGAAAACTCGTAACTTTTTTTTAACATAAAAAATGACAAAATAATGACTAAATTTTGGATGGCTTCAATAAAATAATAATAATAACAATAATAACAATAATAATAATAAAGTTTGAAAAATCGTCCGAAAACTCGTAACTTTTTTTTTTTTTTTTAGATAAAAAATGACAAAATAATTACCACATTTTGGATCGCTCCAATAAAATAATAACAATAATAATAATAATAATAATAATAAATTTTGAAAAATCGTCCGAAAACTCGTAACTTTTTTTTAACATAAAAAATGACAAAATAATGACTAAATTTTGGATGGCTTCAATAAAATAATAATAATAACAATAATAACAATAATAATAATAAAGTTTGAAAAATCGTCCGAAAACTCGTAACTTTTTTTTTTTTAGATAAAAAATGACAAAATAATGATCACATTTTGGATCGCTCCAATAAAATAATAACAATAATAATAATAATAATAAATTTTAAAAAATCGTCCGAAAACTCGTAACTTTTTTTTTTTAGATAAAAAATGACAAAATAATGACCACATTTTGGATCGCTCCAATAAAATAATAACAATAATAATAATAATAATAATAAATTTTGAAAAATCGTCCGAAAACTCGTAACTTTTTTTTTTTTACCATAAAAAATGACAAAATAATGACTAAATTTTGGATGGCTCTGTACGTTAATCATCGTCCGTACAATTATTCCCGTAAAATATATATAATCCCCGTCGATAGATCAAACAAACGTCGGATTTGATTATTTTTATCGTTGCTAATGGCGTCGGCTCCGAACGCCGCCGACGGATGGAGGGTTTCGTTTCACAAAGCCTCGGCGCGCTAAAATCAATTCGCAGTGGAATCTATGCGAATTGATACCGGCTTCGCTCCCTGCAAAATTCTGTCGCTGCGGACAACAGTAGACGCATTGTGTCCAGTCTCGATCGAAACATGCATATTAGGTGTCACAGGATTTTTTTTTTTTTTTTTTTTTTTTTTTTTTTTTTTTTTTTTCTCCTACAATACGCATCCCTCCTCGAACGCTGATTGGTCGAAACATTCTCCAGAATTCAGATCACCTTTATCAACGAAAAATATTGTATTTTGATTGGACAACAAAAAAATCTTCGCTTAGTATTTTTTTTTTTTTTTTTTTTTTGCAAGACGTGTCCCTTTTCGAACGCTGATTCGACGAAACATTCTTCAGAATTCAGATCGTTTCGATCAACGAAAAATATTGTATTTTGATTGGACAACAAAAAAATCTTCGCCAAATACGAGTTTTTTTTTTTTTTTTTTTCTTTTTTTTTTTTTTTTTTTTTGACAAAACATTCTTTAGGATTCAGATCATCTCGATTAACGAAAAAGATTGTATTTTGATTGGACAACAAAAAAATCTTCGCTTAGTATGGTTTTTTTTTTTTTTTTCGACGTAACATTCTTCAGAATTCAGATCGTCCCGATCAACGAAAAATATTGTACTTTGATCGTAGAGAAAAAAAAATCTTCCCTAAGTACGATTTTTTATTTTATTTTATTTTATTTTTTTCAATAGTGTCTCTCTTCGAATTTTGATTCGTCGAAACGTCCATCAAACTTCAGATCGTCTCAATCAACGAAAAATATTGTATTTTGATTGGACAACAGAAAAATCTTCGCCACTTTTTTTTTTTTTTTTTTTTTTTTTTTTCTTGTAAATTCGAACCCTTTCCGCCCACGAAGGGAAGAATTTTCTGCCGAGCGAAAATTGCAGCTCGTGGCACTGGTATAAATATTGCGGTAACGCAATTATTATAATTGACCGGGGTCTTAATTTACCTGTATGCTAATATCGCCCTCAGAGGTACTTCTCTCTCTCTTTCTCGCTCGGCATTCTCATCTCTCTCCCGTCGCGCGCGCGCGCGCGCAGCCCACCCATAACGCGCTTATGAATTATTAATTGTGAATTATACGGTGCGAATGCGGTTATTATTTATTATTAAAGCTAAGCGGGGGCAGAAGTGGCAATGGCCACGCGTTATTACAGAACCGGAAAAAAAAACGTACTTAGCAATGATTTTTTTTTCTCTACAATCAAAATACAATTTTTTTCGGTGATCGACACGATCTGAATTCTGGGGAAGGTTTTATCGAATCAGTGTTCGAAGAGGGACGCATATTGCGGAAAAAAAAAAAAAAAAACTGGCCAGGCCCTGGTCAGGCCCACGTCATCCTGGCCAGGGCCTGATCAGGGCTCGACTTCGGCCGCAATGTAATAGAATTCATTCATGAGTGCAAAAAAAATAAAAATTAAAAACTGTCCAGGCCCTGGTCAGATCCGTGTCGTTCTGACCAGGGCCCGACTTGGGCCACAATGTAACAGAATTAATTCGCGAAAATCCGTCGCCTCGGTTTAACGTTGCTCAATACGCTTTTTTTTTTTTTATTTAATACGCAACGAGTGACGGAAACTCAAGTCGGGGCCTCCGGGTTAGCGGCTGGAGAGTCGCTAATTATGCCCGCAATTAGCTGTCGACTCTGTGACGCATGTAAAAAAAAAAAAAAAATATGTCGAGTGTCAGGCGAATACGCAGGAAAAAAAATAGCTTTGCGATTAAATGCGAAGGAGAGACGACGAGAAATACTCTCATTCGCTTGGAGCGGTTTTTACGCCGCGAGTACGTAACATGCGAATTGAGTAAGCGAGCCGAGTGAGTAATTACCGTCGGGATCGCTCTCTCGGTGCGCGTAACGAGGTAATCATCGAGGATCGAGGGTCCGATGTGGGCAAAGGAAGCGTCGAGTCGGGAATCAGATTCGAAAAAAAAAAAAAAAAAAAAAAAAAAAAAAAAACAATAACAAAAATAAAAAAGATATAGAGCACAAAAGCAAGGAGTTAATTATCGTTGTTCGACCAATGAAAGCGAAGTATATAAATCGTAGCGAATTAAAATCGTGATTTATTATTATGAGACAGCGAATTATTTGACGATTTTATTAATTTTTATTTTTATTTTCTATATTCTTTTTATTATAAGACTTATTTATTTAGTATTATAATTATTATTGAATCATGATTCATTATCATTATCATTATGAAATTATTATTATTATTAAATCGTGGCGAATTATTTGACGATTTTATTAATTTTTATTTTTATTTTCTATATTTTTTTTTATTATAAGACTTATTTTATTATTATTATTATTATTATTATTATTATTATGACTATTATTATATGGATATTTATTATTATAAGACAGTGAATTGCTTGACGATGTTAATTCTTTTCTTTTTTTTTCTATTGTTATAAAAAAACAATAGAAAAAAGGCTTTTTTATTTTTTTTTATAAAACAGCGAATTATTTGACGATTTTTTTTTTTTTTTTTTTTTTTTTTTTTTTTTTTTTTTTTTTTTTAGGGACTGCAGTGCGAAGAGTCGGAAGACATGCGAGGCCGACGAAATAAGAGGAGAGGGAGAGAGGAGAGGACACGGAAGAGAGTCGCAAAGGTAAATGCGAAACGAGGTAACCTGGCTAATCCCCGGGCATAACCCTCTCGTCTCGTACTCCCTTCGTTTGCCACTTTCTCGTCCTCGTCCCGCCTCGGAGCAGCCCACTTAGAAGCACTTAACCTGTTTGCTGAAAATATTAAGCCCCGGTAAATATCGCCGTCGAAATAGGACAAATTCGCCGCAGCCGTTTTGAGTGCGTTTGACTTTCGAGTCTCTTTGTGGATCGACCGAGACAGACATTTTTTTTATTTTTTTTATTTTTTATTTTATTTGCCCCCTTTTCCCCTTTTTTAATTTTTTATTTTATTTGCCCCTTTTACCTCTTTTTTATTTTTTATTTTATTTGCCCCCTTTACCCCTTTTTTAATTTTTTATTTTATTTCCCCCTTTTTTCCCTTCCGGACAGTTTCATTCTCGATTTGTTCATTTTATAACCGAGGCTCAATAATTTTTTTCATAATCAGCTGACATTTTTTTATGCATTTTTTATGAGACCTGTGAATCAAATTTATTTATTTACTTTATTATTATTATTATTATTATTATTATTATTATTATTATTATTATTATTATTATTATTATTATTATTATTATTATTATTATTATTATTATTATTATTATTATTATTATTAATTATAATTTATTTGATTAATAAGTGTGTTTTAAATTTCAGAACCGAGGCTCAATAATTTTTTTTCATAATCGGACAGCATTTTTTTTTTAATGAATTTTTAATGAAACCTGTGAATCAAATTTATTTACTTATTTTATTAATGTGTGTGTTTTAAATTTCAGAATCGAGGCCCAATGAAAAAAAAAAAAAAATTGAGTGGAGTCATCGATGGAAAGATTTCAGAGTTCGCTGCTCCGATTCCGACCTTTTTTTTTCGTCCTCGCTTCGCAGCTTCACTTCCAGGTTCGTTTGATTTTCGTACTGAATAATAATGATTGGTAATATCGGCGGTGTTTATTGTTCGTCCGACGCCGGAAACGACGCAGCTATTGCCAAACGTTATTGCATATTTTTTTCGTCCCGGCGAGTTTCATAAAAAATCAATCGGCGCTTCGCGTCTCTTTTTTTTCTCGTCTCTCGTCGATAGTGAAAATAATTTTCGTACAATTTTTTTTCATTACGAACTTTTTTTTAATAATAAAAATATCGACTGTTTCCTGTCGATTGACACGAAAAAAAAAAAAAGAATCGCGTCGAACTGCGAAAATTTACATTGATTCGAACGAAAAAATTATTTAAAAAACATATAAAATAAAATAAATATAAAAAGAAACTTTCAATATTTAACATAATATAAATAATAATAACAATAATAATTTTCGTCTAATTTTCTTTTTTTTTCATTACGATTTTTTTTTACTATAAAAATATCGACGTCAATAGAAACAGAAACGAATATTTAAAATAATATAAATAATAATAATAATAATAATAATTTTCGTACAATTTTCTATTTTTTTCATTACGAATTGTTTTACTATATAAATATCGACGTCAATTGAAACGGAAACGGATATTTAAAATACTATAAATAATAACAATAATAATAATTTTCGTACGATTTTCTTTTTTTTCATTACAATTTTTTTTAGAATAAAAATATTGACGTCAATTGAAACGGAAACGGATATTAAAAATAACAATAATAATAACAACAACAATAATAATAATAATAATAGTAATAATTTTCGTACAATTTTCTTTTTTTTTATTACAAATATCGACGTCAATTGAAACGGAAACGGATATTAAAAATAACAATAACAATAACAACAACAATAATAATAATAATAGTAATAATTTTCGTACAATTTTCTTTTTTTTTTTTGTTACAAATATCGACGTCAATTGAAACGGAAAAAAGAATCGCGTCGAAAATTTACATTCGAGCGAAAATAAGCCAATAAAAAAAATCTAAAAAAAAAAAATGCGAGAAATATGAAAATGGGGAGAAATGAAAGGGAGAGTAAAATCGCGTCGACAGACGTAATTCCGCGGTAAGAAGTGCTTAAGGGGGCGGCTACCCAAAGACACCTGTTCGGGTCCCACGCGGAAATACCGTCGGGAACCCGAAGTACAGTCCGCGCGTAAAGTATCGACTGTCGATGACGACGACGACGACGAATGGAACTCAAAGGAATATATTGCACGTCAATAGCGACGGGTAAGCGGCTTGGACTCCGTCGTCATTGTGTTCGTCGCTGCGAGCGAAATGGATCCCCACAATGTATACACTGAATTCCGTGTATTATGTATTATACATGGAATTCAGTGTATATTCCGTGATCCGGAAAGCATTGGATTAATAATAATAAATAAATACGAATTTTTATTTTATTTTAGATTTATTTCATTATTTATTTTATATTTGTCATTATTTTTGTTTCTTTTACATTTATTTGATCATTTATTTTATTTTTTTTTATTAATAATCGAATCAATGTAAAAGAAAATAAATATAAAATATTATATTTATTTTATTATTATTATTATTATTATTATTATTATTATTATTATTATTATTATTATTATTATTATTATTTTATTGTCAGTGAAAAGTGAACAGCGAACTTAAAAAATACACAAAAAAGCGAATAAACGTTTTCTGGATTTATGGGAATTATCTAATTGAAACGATTTTATTTCGCTGGTTAATTGCAACGATTTTATTTTGATTATATAAAAATGATTGGACCTCACTTTCAAAATCCAAAACATTGTTAAAAACAAATACGTTTTATTTTATTATTTTATTATTTTATTATTGGGTTTCGACAATTCGAAGAAAAGGGTTCGATTTTATTTCGCAGGTTTCATCCAGAATCCCATAAAAAATCATAAAAAATAAAATCACAAAAAATGTATAAAATGTAAATTCATAAAAAATTGCCTGTCGATTAATCCAAAACAATGTTGAAACAAATACGTTTTATTTTATTATTTTATTATTGGGTTTCAACAATTCGAAGGAAAGGGTTCGAAGTCGATTAGCGAAAGCGATGTTTGTTTAATTTTCCTTCGAATCGCTACGACTTTCTTTTTTTTACAAAAAAAAAAAGAAAAAAATCGTTTCGAGTTTACGAAATTTCAAAAGTTGTGAATTAGTGTATTTCACTTCAATTTTTTTGGCTTCGATAACTACATAAAAAAAATTCTATAAAAAAATTCTCCACTCGGTTGAATTTTTTCAGAAATCAAATTATTTGGGTTTGACGATTCAAAGGAAAGGGTTCGAAGTCGATTAGCGAAAGCGATGTTTGTTTAATTCTCCTCCGAATCGCTTCGACGAATTAAGAAAGCGTCGTCGACGAGAAAAGTGAGGGGAGCCCATTAATTCATTTTCGCGACGTTCGCGATGAGGAAAAGTGATTCAATCCGCATCTCTCTCTTTCGCCTCTCTTTCGCCACTTACTTACTTACGTTTCTTCCTCCACTCACTTTAATCGCTTGTTCCTACCGATTTCCACTTGTTTTTACGCCTTATCCCCTGAGGCTAATTCATTAATTAATTCCGTCGACTGCTCCTTTCCCCCTCCCCCCTCCCCTCCCCTCCCCTCCTTTTCTTTTCACCGTTCCGACCTTACTCGCTAATTAAAGTAATTACTAAATAAATTGCAATTACTCTAATGGATCAGGCATCGGTTCTCTTTTCTCTTTCCTCGTTTCTCGCTCGTCGCTTTTTTGCAATCCGATGAATTGTTTTCCACGATTATTTTCAATTTTTTTAAGCATTTTGGATGGAATAAAATCGTTGCTATTAAATATTTTTATAAATCAGGATGATTATCGTATTAATTTTTTTAAATATTTTTCTACGATTATTTTCAATTTTTTTAGGCATTTTGGAAATAAAATCGTTGCAATTAAATATTTTTATAAATCAAGATGATTATCGTATTAATTTTTTAAAATATTTTTTCACGATTATTTTCATTTTTTTTTCAATGCATTTTGGAAATAAAATCGTTGCAATTAAATATTTTTTATAAATCAGGATGATTATTGCATTAATTTTTTTTTTTTTTTTTAAGGGAATTCTGTTTACTGTTAATAAAATAAAATAAATACAAAATATAAAATGATTTAGAATAAAATAAGATTTAATTAAATGAAAAATGAAATATTTATAATGCGTTTTGAAATCGTTGCAATTACATATTTTTATAATCATTTTTATTTTTTAATTATTTTTAGTCAACATGATTATTGCGTTAATTTTTTTATATTTTCAAAGGCCACTGTCCACTGTCAATAAAATAAAGTAAAAAATATAAAATAAAATGAAATGAAATTTAATTGAATAAAAAATGAAATATTTATAATACGTTTTGAAATCGTTGCAATCATTTCGTATCTATGAAAATATCTAAAGGCAACGATTTCAAAACGCATTATAAATATTTCATTAGTTATTTAATTCAATTTTATTTTATTTTATATTTTTTTTCTTTATTTTATTTTATTGACAATGGACTGGACATGTCCTTGAAAATATTTAAAAAAATTAATGCGATAAAAATCGTAATTTATATAAAAATAATAATAAATCAGGATATTTGCTCTCCCATTATTATTATTTTTGTGTATTTTTAAGGGCAAACCAATAAAACAGTGGTCTATTTTATTGGATTGGATTTTATTAGATTGTCAATAAAATAAAATAAAAGAATAAATAAAATGGAACAAAATGGATATAATGGATATAATGGATATATTGGATTGGACTTTATTGGATTGTCAACAAATTAAAATAAAAGAAAATGGAACAAAATGAAAATAAGTAAAATAGAATAAAATACAATAGAATAAATAAAAATAAGTAAAATAGAATAAAATATAATAGAATAAATAAAAATAAGTAAAATAAAATAAAATATAATAGAATAAATAAAAATAAGTAAAATAGAATAAAATATAACAGAATAAACAAAAATAAATAAAATAAAATAAAATATAATAGAATAAATAAAAATAAGATAAAAAATATTTCTGATATTTTGCCTCCGGAATGAACTGACCAATGGGTGGCCAAGAACGTTTCGCTAAATGACATAATTCGCGTGTGCGGCCAATTGGCAGTAATTAAGAAGAGGTGGAGAGGCGAGTCTCGCAGAACGAACGCAGGTAGAAATGAAATTAAGTCGAGCCTGGAAGACGGCGTTTACACGGCGCTTCCAGACCGACCGACCGACCGACGGACAGCGACAATAAAACGACATTTGCATACGAAACGACGGGCGTCGGGCACCGCAGAAACGTTCTCTCGACGTACTTTCCTCAATTTTCATTGCGCCCCATGAATTTCCAACGCTGCGACCGTCAACGTGAGTCGACGGAAATAATAATCAGCTGCGACAAAGTTGAATTTTTTTTTTTTTTTTTCAACTTTATTATTATTATTATTATTATTGCTGATTTTTTAAAAATAGCTGCGATAAAGTTGAACAAATAATATTTTTTTCCAACTTTATTATTATTATTATTGTTATGTTTGCTGATTTTTTTTTTTTTTCATCTTTATCTTTATTATTATTATTATTATTATTGCTGATTTTTTAAAAATAGCTGCGATAAAGTTGAACAAATAATTTTTTTCCAACTTTATTATTATTATTATTGTTATGTTTGCCGATTTTTTTTAAATAGCTGCGATAAAGTTGACAAAAAATATATATTTTTTTCAAATTTATTATTATTATTGTTATTATTATTTTTGCTGATTTTTTTTTTAAATAGCTGCGATAAAGTTGACAAAAAATATATATTTTTTTTCAAATTTATTATTATTATTATTATTATTATTATTTTTGCTGATTTTTTTTTAAATAGCTGCGATAAAGTTGAAAAAAAAATATTCTATTTTTGTTCAACTTTGACGCAAAACAAAAAATTCAGCAAAAAATACGCCAAAGTTGGAAAAAAATTAGTGATAGATAATTTATTTATCTAAAAAAAAAATCATCGAAAAATACAACAAATTTTAAAAAAATGCAGCAAAAAATACGACAAATTTCTAAAAAAATATAAATTCAGTGAAAAATACGATAAAGTTGTAGGGAAAAAAAAAGAAAAATCGTGGAAAAATTCGCGCAGATGCTGCCGCGATGACTAATTTATCCGAGCGTCGGGCGAAGCTTGCGGACGAAAAATAGGGCGGAAAAGTAGCGTCGCGTTTCGTGTAAAAAGCACGCGACGTCTGTTTCAGCGGCGAAAAGGATGACAGCGAAGCTGCGAGTCGAGAGGACGAGAATAAGAAGGTAGGAAGGCTGCGAAGGCAGCTCGTATACATTTCGCAGGGCGAGTTGCACCTGCAAAGAGAGAAAGGGAGAGAAGAGAGAGAGAAGGGGACCCTTTTCTTACGAACGTCGTCTGGCACCGAAGTCGACCGAAGCAACGCAGCCACAACGTCCAAAAGGTGAGCACGTGCATTTTTTAACAGTACAACAAATATAAAGCGTCGCGCGTGTTTCCAGAAAAAAAAAAAAAAAAAAAAAAAAAAAATACGAGGAGGGTTTTATATTCTACGTAACCGACTGCGACTGAGATGGGTGACCGCCTGGTTATTTAATACAGAGACTTGAAAAATGAGGAATTAAAAAAAAGGCATTTTTCTTTAAAAAGTTTGCATTTTTGAACAGTACAACAAATATAAAGCGTCGCACGTGTTTCCAGAAAAAAAAAAAAAAAAAAGCGGCCAGATCTACGATTTCTGACAAACTGTTCGGCCAAAATTTTTTTTTTTCAAAATCAACTAAAAAAGGGTTGTAACCAGTGTTTTCAGGGGTAGAATATGCGACTTGAGAACGATGGTATAGGTTAAAAGTCGATATTTTGAAAAAATAAATTTCGTGACCCCGATTTGGGCGGTTTTCGGCCCGGCGGCCAGATCTACGATTTTTGACAAACTGTTCGGCCAAACAATTTTTTTTTCAAAATCAACTAAAAAAGGGTTGTAACCAGTGTTTTCAGGGGTAGAATATGCGACTTGAGAACGATGGTATAGGTTAAAAGTCGATATTTTGAAAAAATTAATTTCGTGACTCCGATTTGGGCGGTTTTCGGCCCGGCGGCCAGATCTACGATTTCTGACAAACTGTTCGGCCAAAAATTTTTTTTTTTCAAAATCAACTAAAAAAGGGTTGTAACCATCATTTTCAGGGGTAGAATATGCGACTTGAGAACGATGGTATAGCTTAAAACTCAATATTTCAAAAAAATAAATTTCGTGACCCCGATTTGGGCGATTTTCGGCCCAGCGACCAAATCTACGATTTCTAACAAACCATTCGCCCAAAAATTTTTTTTTTCAAAATCAACAAAAAAATTTTTGAAACCATCATTTTCAGGGGTAGAATATGCGACTTAAAAACGATAATATACTCCAAAACTCAATATTTCAAAAAAAAAAATTTCGCCCAAAATTTCACTAACTCACTTCACTTTCAAAACTTCTCAAACCAAAAAATTCATTCATTTTATTATTATTTTTTTAAAGCAATGCAGTCCAGCACCAAAAAAAAAAAAAGCGTGGAAAACCTCTTCAGCATCGATCGGTTCAATTGAATTACCCCTGGGTGGGTCTCGCACCACCCTTTGGGGGCTCTGGCGCCCTTCCCCCCCCCTCCCCACCCCCTTCCATCGCTGGGTAACAAACCGAGGCAATTAACAATCAATCACAGGTGTCTCTCGCGTCATTGAAATGACGTCAAACATTGTATTTGTGTAATTGTCCATTTATTCCCGTCTCTCGGGCTGTCACCTGACAAATTGCGAGCCAGCGGCATCAGCCTCACTGTATGTGTCCGGCGCAGCGAGCCCCCGGGTGCTACCCCTATTTTCACCCTCCCCCCCCCCCCTTTCCACCCCTTTTCCACCCCCTTTCGTGCGCCACCGATACTCAAACCCGTTGGCTTCCATCGGCGCAGCTTCACCGCTGCATTTTCCTGTCAATCGCCGAACGAATCGTCGCTGGTTATATTAATTAGCGACTCGGCTCCTGTGGGAATCGTTGGCCGCGGTAATTGCGATTGTCGAAACGATTGACAGGCGCTGGGTGCATCCTAACCACCCCTTCCCACCTTCCCTTTTAACCTGTGGGAAAGGCCTTCCATATTATCCAGGCATTAACGCAAGACCTTCGGGAAACGAAGATCCGTTCAACCGGAAGTTTAATATATTTCGTTGGCGATGACTGTTGTCGAGTTTACTGAGCATTCGAGCGATGTTGGTGTATATTTGTACCAATTATGGTGAAGAGGTGATTGATTTGATGGATGGGAATGTCGAATGATGTGTAAGTGTGGTTGGTAACCTTGCTTTTTGGGTCTTATGGGGAAACGGATGGTAGTTAAGGGGCGCCGGATGGTTGGAGGAATTGTGCCATCGGTGTCTACTTGTGGACAAAATTTGGTTAAGATGCGATTGGCCGTTTAGGAGATACAAGGTTTTGAAATCGTGAGGTGGGGAATTGGTAACCTTGCTTTTTAGGGTCTTATGGGGAAATGGATGGTAGTTAAGGGGCGCCGGATGGTTGGAGGAATTGTGCCATCGGTGTCTACTTGTGGACAAAATTTGGTTAAGATGCGATTGGCCGTTTAGGAGATACGGGGTTTTGAAATCGTGAGGTGGGGGAATTGCTAACCTTGCTTTTTGGGGTCTTATGGGGAAACGGATGGTAGTTAAGGGGCGACGGATGGTCAGAGGAATTGTGCCATCGGTGTCTACTTGTGGACAAAATTTGGTTAAGATGCGATTGGCTGTTTAGGAGATATGGGGTTTTGAAATCGTGAGGTGGGGGAATTTCTAACCTCACTTTTGGTTTTTCGTTTCTCAAGGACGAACGGCTCAATGAAAGAATAAACCGTAATAATAGTCCTATTACGACGAGCAAAAGCTCATTATTATCATTGGAAAATGCTTGATCGATTGACCCTTCAGATTTTCAAATAGTATCAGTACTTCAAAAGTTACAGCCATTTGTATGTCGCCTTTTAGGTTAGGATATAATGATCAAACGGTCGTATCTTTTGAACTACTGAGACTATCAAAAATCTGGTCGGTGAATCGATAAAGGGTCTTCCAATAATAATATGTGCTTTTGCTCGTCATAATTGAACAATTATTACGGTTTATTCTTTTAAAAAACTGCACAGAAAAATTGACATCGGGAATTTGCATATATCAATTATTTTCCAAGGTATTTTTATATTTTTTTTTATTTTAAGATTCATGGGTTTTGCGACAATGGCTGAAAATTATTCATAATTTTTGAGGAGCGGAAGAGCAGAGTTCAAGTTTAATAATGAAGCCTTGGAAAGGGGGGGAGGGGGGAGGGGAGAGGATGGTGACTATTCATCAGAGGACACGTCGGAAACGCGGAGCACGCCGAGGCGGGAAGGAAGGGGTTATAAATACGTCGGGAAGACACTCGAGGAGGTGGTTAGTTACACACGCGGAGTCTCCGTCCCCTCCCCCCCTTTGAATTTGCATAACCAAAGCTCCAGGTTCCGACGCAGCGAGCGAGGGAAGAGACATTTCGTCACACGCGAAGCCTCTTCAGCCTCGAAGATCGCAGCACAGGCGACAAATATGCTTCAACCTGGCGTATAATTCACCAAACGTTGCGAATTTGCCTACATTTTCGCGAAGAGGCAGCCGACGTCTCCACCTCGAATTTTAAAAAGCCATTTTCGTAGAAACTATTCCACTTTAAGGGCTCAAATTTTGAGAGAATGTGAGGAAATGTGGCAGAACTGGGTTAAGCTTTACGGTTCCGAGATGCGTTAAGCCGTTCGTCCGGCAGAATCGAAAAACCAAGATTGAGGTTAGGAATTCCCCCACCTCGAGATTTTAAAAGCTGTTTTATTGGAAACTATTCGACATTAAGGGCTCAAATTTTGAGAGAATGTGAGGAAATATGGCAGAACTGGGTTAAGCTTTGCGGCGTTGAGATACGTTAAGCCGTTCGTCCGGCAGAATCGAAAAACCAAGATTGAGGTTAGAAATCCCGCCACCTCGAATTTTTAAAAGCCATTTTTGTAGAAACTATTTCACTTTAAGGGCTCAAATTTTGAGAGAATGTGAGGAAATGTGGCAGAACTGGGTTAAGCTTTGCGGCGTTGAGATGCGTTAAGCCGTTCGTCGGGGAGAATCGAAAAACTGAGATTGAGGTTAGAAATCTCGCCAACTCGAGATTTTTAAAACTATTTTATTAGAAACTACGAAAATTACGAATAATTTTCAGGTATTGTCCCTAAATCCATGAATTTTAAAATTAAAAAAATGAAATAAAAATAATCTCTTGGAAAATAATTGAATTTCCTGTTTCAGATTTCGGCTCTTCGAGGATGTAAATTTCGCTAATCCGCGAATGCCGCGAATTTCGCGGATGCAAATTTCGCTAATCCGCGAATGCCGACTCAACATCCCGGAAATCACCGTCGACGAGTCAACGGCGGGGAAGCCTCGGCGATGTTTGTCTTCCTTTACCGGAGACGTTGGGAAACATATACTCGGGTTCGTCTGAGATATTTGATTTTCTCGGTTAAATTCATCTTTCACCGAACGAATGTTTCGCCGCCGATATTTCTAATTAATATTAATTAATAGGACGTAAAAGAGGCCAAACGTTAAATAGGTCAAATTTAACTTATGCAAAGGGAATTGAAAAAAAAAAATCATTCATCACAATGTCATAATTTTTCATTTTTTTTCTGGGTTTGAAAAAATTGACAAAAAAGGCGCTCTCTTCAAATAAATTTCCATTGCAAGAGTTAAAAATTCAGCATTATTATTATTATTATTATTATATTTTTTTTTGGTTTTGTAAAATCGAAAAATCTTCGAGTAAAGTTCCATAATTTAAAAATTCAGGATTTGGGAAATTGAACAAATAATCACATCAAGATTATTATTATTATTATTATGTTTCTGGGTTTGACAAAATTAAAAAAAGACGCTTTCTTCAAGTAAATTTCCATTGCAAGAGTTAAAAATTCAGCATTGTTATCATTATTATTATTATTTTTTTTTTTTCTGGGTTTGAAAAATAGACAAATCTTCAACTAAAGTTTCATTGCATAAGTTAAAAAATTCCGGATTTGGGAAATTGAAAAATTATCATATAAAAATTATTATTCTCATTATTATTATTATTATTATTATTATTTTTCTGAGTTTGACAAAATCCACAAAAAAGGCGCTTTCTCCAAATAAATTTCCATTGCAAGAGTTAAAAAATTCAGCATTATAATAATAATAATAATTATTATTATTGTTAAAAATAATAATTATTATTGGTATTTTTCGGGGTTTGACAAAATCGACAAAAAAAGGCGCTTTCATCCCCCGAACAATTTTTGAAATTTCCACCCTCAATATTTCTAATAAAAATTAATAGGTAGGACCTAAAATAGCCTCGGCGATAAATTTGTCTTCTTTCCTCGATAATTCAATTAGTCCATTATTAACAATCCGTCTCGAGTCTCGCGACTCCGTAGGCGAAATACCCTTGCAGTACCCATCCAGGAAATTTCCGGGGGATGGGGTGGTTGAAAGGAGGTGACGCGAAACAGGATCGATAATATAGTAGGTTTGTCGTGGTTGGCTCGTGACGAGGCTGAGTCGTGGATTGTGATTAGGGGCCGGTCGGCAAACAATGCCTAATTACATAATTATTGTGTCGCGGGACATAATTAAGACACATTACTCCGCCCCCCATCCCCTCCCCTCTACAGGCTGGTAATTCATTACGCTTAATGCGCAGCCCTCCCTTTGGCCCGGCTTGTCCCACGTTTCATCGCGGTTGACAGTACGCTGGGCTAAATACCGTTACCGTGAAATATTGCCGCGTGTCTAGGAACACGGATAACACGTCTGACGACCCGAAATTTCATTTAAGAGGAGATTTTGAATTTTGGAAATTTTATAGTAGATTTTGGTGCAGTGGTCAAAGCGATGGATTGGTAATCGGAAGGTTGGGGGTTCGATCCCCGGTTTTGAAAAATTTTATCAGCTTTTTTTTCGGGGTATTATTTTTTTTATGGATATACAAATTTTTATAGACAACTAGTTATTATTTTTATTATTATTATTATAATTAACCCTGTGAATGATTATTTTTAATCAGAAGACGTATTGGAAAAAAAAATCTATTATTATCAACGCTTTGAAATAACGAAAAAATCCGAAAAAATATGCAATTATTATTATTATTGTTATTATTATTATTATTATTATTGATATTATTATTAACATACATAAATTATGATTAACCCTTTGAAATATTTTCGAAAAAAAAAAGCTCATAGAAAATTTGAATTTGGAAAATTTAGAAATCTGATGAAATATCCAATTATTATTATTATTATTATTATTATTATTATTATTATTATTATTATTATTATTATTATTATTATTATTATTATTATTATTATTACTATTATTATAATGGACCCATTGAAATATAAAAAAAAAAAAATCCGAAAACGGGTTGGAAAAAAATCTATTATTAACCCTTTGAATTATTTTCGAAAAAAAGCTCATAGAAAATGTAGATTAAGAAAATTTAGAAATCCGATGGAATATCCAATTATTATTATTATTATTATAACTATTATTATAATTAACCATGTGAAATATTTTTTGAAATCCGAAAACGGATTGGAAAAAAATCTATTATTAACCCTTTGAATGATTTTCGAAATAAAGCTCATAGAAAATTTAAATTTAGAAAATTTAGAAATCCGCTAAAATATCCAATTATTATTAGTTTGAAATATTAAAAAAAAAATCTATTATTAATCCTTTGAATTATTTTCGAAAAAAAGCTCATAAAAAATTTAAATTTCGAAAATGTAGAAATCCGATGAAATATCCAATTATTATTATTATTATTATTACTACTATTAATATAATTAACTCTTTAAAATACTAAAAAAAATCCGAAGACGGATTGGAAAAAAATCGATTGCAAACTCTTTGAATTATTTTTCGAATAAAAGTTCATAGAAAATTTAGATACGAAGCGTTCGACCATTAAAAAGCGTCCTCGTCGTCAGTCTCGAGGTGGAGTCGATATAACCAGTCGCTTTCGTGTATATTCACCGGGAAACCTCAGATCAAACAGTCGCACATGGAGACACAGAGCCTCGGATAGCAAAGCGACGTCGACTGCGACTCCGACTGACAGAATAACTAATTTATCAATTCTTCGGTTCGGTTGGCTTCGATTTCCCGCGGAGACTATTTGCAAACTCGTGCAAATAACGTTCGAGGACACCCGTATATCAGTTCGACGCGAACGTAGCCGTCGTTGCGAATTATTCCGAGACCGAAGAAGCTGAAATGGAAACTAATTTTCACGAATCCTGAACAGACGTCTAAGCAAATTTTCGTTGTACACATTTAATTGGACCCAAAGACAAAATAAAAATTATTATTATTATTATTATTATTATTATTATTATTATTATTATTAATTATAATTAAAATAATAATAATTATTATTCATCCATAAAAATTTGTAAATTCGAGTCTAACTCTTTTATGAGCTTTTTTCGAAAATATTTCAAAGTACACATTTAATTGGACCCAAAGACAAAATAATAAAAAAAAATTGTTATAATTATTAATTACAATTAAAATAACAATTATTATTATTCATCCATAAAAATTTGTAAATTCGAGTCTAACTCTTTTATGAGCTTTTTTCGAAAATATTTCAAAGTACACATTTAATTGGACCCAAAGACAAAATAATTAAAAAAAAAATTATTATATTTATTAATTATAATTAAAGTAACAATTATTATTATTCGTCCATAAAAATTTGTAAATTCGAGTCTAACTCTTTTATGAACTTTTTTTTCGAAAATTTTTCAAAGGGCCAATAATAAATTTTTTTCCAATCCGTCTTCGGATTTTTTTATAATATTTTTAAGTGTTAATAATAATTATTGAATATTCCATCGGATTTTTTTATTTCAAAGGGTTAATCGACAATAGTAATCATAATAATATTCATCAATAATAATAATTAAAATAATTATAATTATTGGATATTTTTCGGATTTTTTTTTATTTCAAAGGGTTAATAACGATAATAGTAATCACAATAATATTCATCAATAATAATAATTAATATAATTATAATTATTGGATATTTCATCGGATTTTTATTTTATTTTAAAGGATTAACAATGATAATAGTAATCATAATAATATTCATCAATAATAATAATAAAAATAATTATAATTATTGGATATTTCTTCGGATTTTTTTTATTTCAAAGGATCAATAATGATAATAGTAATCACAATAATATTCATCAATAATAATAATAATTATTATTATTATTATAATTATTGCATATGGCGTCTTCATACGAAACCCACGTTTGCTTATCATTAGATAAGGCCCAGTTTGGCCCGGCCAAAACCCGAATAGCCGCCCACCCTTTCGGTAAACAGGGATAAGGGTGTTACGACCGCCGGGCGTTTGCCTTTTGACTTGGAAAATCTTCTTCCGGTTTGTCACGCGCTCTCTATGCCCATTCTCGGCTATCCAATTAACTCTCTAAGAATCCAATTCTGCGCCGAGATAATTCCAAGATGGTATTACGTCGGCGCCGCCGACGGATTAGAAGGGGCTAATATTTGTTGAGAGGATCTTGCGCGCGTTTTCCGAAAGTTACGTTTACGCTGCGAAGCTCGGCAACGTCTGATCCCTGTTTTAGTCGTATCGCCTTCGTCAACCGCGAATTTCACTCCACACGTGCGAATTATAATATACTGCGTGCTGAATATTATTATAAAATTGTTAAAATGTTTGTTAAGAAAACGTACCGACTCTTTGTATCAACGACTGTATTGGTTATTGGTATTGGTTTAGTGGACATATTTATTGAATCTGTAAATGGGTCTTGCCCGCAAATACCTCTTAAATAAATAATAATAATAGTAATAATGTTAATAATAACAATAAATCATAATCATAATCATAATTTTATTATAATCATATATAATATGATTTCGATAATAATATATAAAATCGCAAATTTGTAGAAGGGATACCCCTTCAATTTTTTAAGATTTCTTTTTTTTTTCGATTTAACGAAATTTTAAAACCCTATACGATGGGAAATTTTCCGCAGATTCCAAAAATGATGGTTTTTCGCCCGAAAAATCGAAAATTTGGGAAGAAAAACGCGAAAAACGATTTTTTAATTTTCTCGAATTTCGGCCCTTCACTAAAATCGATGTAATTTTATGTCTGATAGAGGAAATCTAAATTTTCTTTTTGCATTCGAAAGAAAAATCTTTAACGAAGAGAATGCCTCAAAGCGAAACGCGATATCACGATTTTTCGATTTTTTATAGAATTTCAAAGCCGACCCACAAAAATCGCAAATTTTTAGAAGGGGTACCCCTTCAATTTTTTGAAAAATTTTTTTTTTCGATTTAACGAAATTTTAAAACCCTATCTAATGGGAAATTTTCCGCAGATTCCAAAAATCGCAGCTATTTGCCCGAAAAATCGAAAATTCGAGTAGCAAAACGCGAAAAACCATGTTTTAATTATCAAAAATCGCAAATTTCAAGAAAAAAAATCCAAAAAATAAATTTTTTTCTGTCTAATCGACTCAGAATGCAGTGTCAAGTAAACCACAGTTGCATATATACAAAAAAAATCGATTTTTTGCCGATTTTTCACAGAATTTCAAAGTCGACCCTCGAAAATCGCAAATTGAAAAAAAGTCCCAAAAATCGTTTTTTTTCTGTCTAATCGATTCAGAATGCAATGTTTCACTGAATTTCAAAGTCGACCCTCAAAAATCGCAAATTTCAAGAAAAAAATCCCCCAAAAATCAATTTTTCTTTTTTTCTGTCTAATCGACTCAGGATGCAGTGTCAAGTGAACCACAGTCACATATATAGTACATAGTGTATATATATATATATATCTCGAGTCACGAGGGTTGGTGTTGCACGCGTGAAGAGAAATCGAGATCGAGCTCGGCGGCGAGGTCGCCGCGCGGTAGTTTGAATGGGGCTAGTTTGAGATAGTTAGCGGGCCTTCAGGAGGCACAATCGGCCGCGATTGCTACGGCCTACAATCACACACCGCATTATACATCCTTTAGCCGTCCGGGGCCGCCCCGGACCAGGATCTTGCAAATCCCGGGCACGCACCGTTTTAACGATCGACCTGCTGCTAAATTATCGGTTCTGATCCTATTCCTGTATACATATTCCTCAGTATATATATATGTATATATAACCGTTGCATATGTCGAACGCGTTGGAAACTTCGACTCGCTTAATCCATCCGTCGATTTAACTCCGTTTCAGCGACGAAATCCAAGTCAAATATTATTTTCATTTTTATTTTTATTTTTGGATGTATGTTTATTGTTCTTTATTAAAAAAATCGTGAGCAACGATTTTTGGATATTTATTCGGTCTCTGATTGGTCGTTCGAAAACGTCTTTATTTATTTACGTATTTTTTTGTGTTTTTTTTTTTTTTTTTTTTTTTTATATATAATTATTTACGATATAATTAATATCGCCCCAAATCGATGCAGTTGCCGATCATCATCATCATCATCATCATCATCATCATCATCATCATCATCATCATCATCATCATCATCATCATCATTATTATTATTATTATTATTATTATTATTATTATTATTATTATTATTATTAACTTATTTATTTATTTAATATATATTTACGGGCAAGACCCATTTACAGGTTCAGTTCCTCTTTTTTAGGCCTAAACCAAACACAAAAAATTAAGTAGAATTTTTTTTTAAATAATAATAATAACAATAATAATAATAATAATAATAGTGGAATTTATTTTTTAATGATTCGCTTTATTGATAAATGTGACACTGCACCCCAAAAAAATTAAATAAAAAAAATCAAGGTCAACGAGGCGGTCAACGGAGTTTAGGGTCACTGACGCGGAACAATCACGGAACTGGCCGGGATCGGACCAGGACAACCGCGTTACAACAACGACCCTGTCAAGGGCCTTCGAGTGTCTCAAACCGGATGCGGAATCGCTCAAGCTTACGGATGTGCCAACCGCTGGATAATAAATATATGACATATATATGTGATGTGGGTAAAGTCAGAACTGAGCATTATATATACGAGGCATTCCATGCCAAATCGACCTCGTGGATTCACTTCAAAATTATTTACATAATTCATCTAACCCAAAATAACATTCATGATTTTTTGCAAAATGTTCAAACCAAAAAATTTCATTTTTGAGACTTTTTTCAGTTTTAAAAATTACAGCCCTCAAAATGTTTGAAAAAAAAAAAAAATTATAGCGTACTCAAATTTGGTTTGAAAATTTTGAAAAAAATCGTGAATGTTATTTCGAGTCCGAAGAATCATTTAAAAAATTATGGATCCATTCCGCGAGGTCGAAGGTCATCAGACGGTTCGATTTAACATGGAATGCCCTATATCTAATGTGGGTAAAGTCTGAGGTTCACGCCTCCCGAGTTCTGTAACTGAGTTTGTTCGGTTTTCAGGCTTTGGTGGTTCGTCGTGGAAGACAAGACGGAAAAGGTGTTAAGGGGGTGGAAAAGGGGGGGACACTGTCCTCAGGGTTCCTGAAAAGGGGAGAGGTTCGCTCGGGCCGAGGATATTAGCCGGCTTGTTAAGGCAAAGCCCGAGTCAACGTCAAACATCCTTATTAAGGCCGCGCAAATAGCCGCGTTTACGCCGGGCCACCCCGGGGGAAATTCAATTTTCACCCCCTCACCCCCCCCCCCCCCCCCCTTCCCAAGCAAAGTGCGGTCGGTCAAAAGCTTCGCCACGCGTTTCGATATTGCGACGTCGTCCGACGATAGAGACTCTTCCATTGGTCGGTGAAGCGATCCTGTTTATTATTATTATTATTTTTTTAAAATTCCGACTCAATTTTTTATATCTATTTTTTTTTTATTTCCCCTGAATTCTTAATATTCTTAATAGCGGAATTTATTGGTGAAACGCATCACTCTATTTTTTTTTTTTTTTATTCGCACGTAATTGTTTATATTTAGTTTTTTTATTTTAATTTCCACTGAATTCTTAATATTTAGCAGAATTCATTGGTGAAGCGTATCCCCCTATTTTTATTTTTTTATTTTTTTACTGAGAAAAAAAAACTTCGCCACGCGTTTCGATATTGCGACGTCGTCCGACGATAGAGACTCTTCCATTGGTCGGTGAAGCGATCCTGTTTATTATTATTATTTTTTTTTAAATTCCGACTCAATTTTTTATATCTATTTTTTTTATTTCCCCTGAATTCTTAATATTTAGTATTTTTTATTTATTGGTGAAGCGCATTACTCTATTTTTTTTTCATTCACACTTAATTTTTTTATATTTAGTTTTTTTTTTTTTTAATTTTCCCCTAAATTATTAATATTTAGCAGAATTTATTGGTGAAGAGCGTATCATCCTATTTTTATTTTTTAATTTAAAAATTTTTTTTAATTTTTACTTAATTTTTAATATTTATCGGAATTTATTGGTGAAGCGTATCGCCTTACTTTTATTTTTTTATTTTTAATTTTTTTAATTCACTAAGAAAAAAGGAGTATTTTTATTATTATTTTATTATTGTTTTACTGTAATTCAACGTAGAATAGCTGCTAACTTTTTTTTTTCAGACACGCAACTGAATCACTTGACCCCGCGGATCGTTGGATCGAGCAGACACGCAGCGCGTTACGCAACGGAATTAATTACTCCGAGGTCAAAGTCAACGTTACGAGTGAGTAGAATCGTTTCACGGTCGTTTGAGACAATTTTTTTTTATTAAGTAAAAATATCAGAGATGCTGGAAAATAAATTCTCAATACTTATGTACAATTTTAAATAATACTATGAACACTCGATGAACGTTCTTGGCGCACTTCCACGGGAATGGCACGGTTTTTGCATCACAAAGAAGTGCAGCTGATTGATCGATCTTCAAGTTGGGAGATTGGCTCTGCGATCTGGCTTCTGAAATAATTTTTTAATAATTTTTTTAATTTTTTTATTTTTTATTATTAACGAAAAAAATGTAATTCTTATTTTATTCTCTTATTATTTCAGATTTATTTTTCTTTTCAATATTTATTTCAGTTCATTTATTTTAACAGATTTTTTTTTATTTTGAATATTATTTTTGATTTTTTTATATTAATTTTGATTACCTTCGTTGATAAGACACTTCCTGGCTTCGGTTTAACAATCACTTCGTTCATCAGAAGATTCGAGCTCGTTTGATTTTCCGAAGAGGATCTCGGATGCCAATTGGCTGATCGTGAAGTGTATTGAGGCTCAGGTAGCCACCTGTGAATTAATTAATTTATTAATAAATTAATAAATTAATAATAAAATTAATGTATTAATAAATCATAAATACTCATAATTCATAAATTCATTAATTTATGAATTAATTCATTTATTAATATGAACGAATAATAATAATAATTATTATTATAGTATGTTATATTATAATAAAATGACAATAATTATAATATGGACGAATGATTAATTCATTCATTTATTAATTAATTTATGTTTTCAGGTGAAAATACCTGTGAATCACCGGCGACAGCAAATCTCGGTTGATCGACGATGGATTCTGCGGTCCGGTTAGCCAAGTGACGAGACCGCCGACCACAATTACGGTGCAGGCGCCCAATCCGGTGATCCAGTGATAAGAGAGACGGTACAACGGAAACACGTCGTCCTCGCTGCGGTAAAAAAAAAAAAAAAAAAAAAAATGCTCACCAATTACTCAATTAATAACAATTATAATTATTATTTATAAAAATTATTTATATTATTAATTATTATTATTATTATTTATTTTTTATTAGTCGAAATTATTATGATTATTTTTAATTAATAAAATAATTGATATATAAAATGTATCAAAAGTAATTAAAATTGATATGTCGAATAGGCAACTCACTAAGGACTCGTTCGGAATTGTTTCAGAAAATTCTCTGTCAAGTTCGCCGGACAATAGTCCAATGGCACCCGAAGCTTCTTCGGTATCAGCAATTCCGCGCCCACCGCGTAATTCGCGCCCAGGCCTGCCCAGCCGGCGATCACGAATCCTGCCACAGCACCGACGAAGGCGCCCTGATCGAATGACAAAAAATGATTGCATTTATTATTATTGATTATTATTTTGCCATTATTTTGTCACTAAGCCGCTATTTTATTATTACTTTATCATTATCATTATTATTATTATTATTATTAATAATAATAATGATAAAGGCAATCGCCGTGGATTTGATTTACCTTCCACCATTGATTATTATTTTATCATTATATTGTCACTAAACCACTATTTTGCCACTATTTTATTATTACTTTATCATTATTATTATTATTATTATCGGCAATCTCCGTGGATTTTATTTACCTTCGAATTGGTCCAAGGAAAAAGCATTCCCAACGTGAAAACCCCGAACGATGTTCCAGCTGCAATTGCAGCCAGGCTGCCTGTCACCTAAAAAAAAAAATTAATTTCATACAAATTAAAAAAAATGAAAAAAATAATAGCAAAAAATAAATAAAATGGCTGGTGGCCTGAATGAAGTTCGAACTTACGGCGAGCACGCCGCCCAATTTTTCAACGAGAAAGATAAATCCCAGCGCCACGAGACCCAAAAGTATGACGATGGTCTTGACGAAAATCGTTGCTGTGCGATCGGTGGGTTTTAGTCTGAAGCAACCTTTGACGAAGTCCTCAAGAAGGACGACCGAAGTTGAGTTGAGACCCACCGATAAAGTGCTTGAAAAAAAAAAAAAAAAAAAAAAAAAAATGCAATATATATTTTTTATTTCACCCAACTTATGATTTCAATTCATATCTTATTTAATAATTAATTAATTCATTCATTCATTCATTTGATTTAATATTTTATTTTATTTTTAGAATAATAATGATAATTAGACGAAATTACCTGAGCGCTGCGCCGAATATTCCAGCAGTGAACAGTCCAGGAATCCCATGGAGACTCCCTGCGATTTGCATGACGTAAGCCGGCAGCAGTTGATCGTCGGCGATAATCAGTCCAGTGGCTCGCGGATCGCACTTCGGCGGCGCCCACCAGACCAGCAAAACCAGGCCGCACCAGCAACAAACGGAAACGAAGATCATGGTACCTATCGTAAATATTCCAATTGCTCTGAAAAAAAAAAAAAAAAAAATACTCAATATTTTTAATATTGCAATATTAAATTTGATACAATAATAGGAGGATTAAATATTACTAATCGAGGAATCTTAAATGTAACATTATATTATCATCATCATCATCATTTTTATTATTATTATTATTATTTATATTATTATTATTATTTCTAAAGTGTCGCAAGTAATACTATATTAATTGCGACACTTCAGAATTAATAATAATAGTAATAATGATAATGATAGATTACATTTAAGATTCCTCGACTGAAAAAAAAAAAAATGCGCCTGATCAGTACAGTCCGTACCCACTTACACCTTGCACTGCTTTTCGGTGGGAAGGGAGCTGTAACGTTGGACCATCGTTTGGTTAACAGCGATGTAAGCGGTGCTGTAAATGAAGGAGCCAATGAGGACCGTCCATACAGTGTGCCTCGTGTACGGCGAAGCGTCGAAACTGTAATTATTATTATTATTATTATTATTTACAGAAAGCAAGTTAAAAATTGAAATACATTTTTTCCCAATTTATTTTTTTATTTTATTTTATTTTATTGGCAGTGGATGGGACATGCCTTGAAAAATAAAATAAAAAATAACCTTTAACTGATTAAAAATCCCAAAAAATGTCCTCACTTCAGAATTCTATTATTATTTTTTACATTTTATTGTAAAATGTAAAAAATGTCAGTGAACGGGACAGGCCCTTAAAAATAAAATTAAGAAAATCTATAACTGATTAAAAATTCAAAAAAATGTCCTCACTTCAGAATTCTATTATTATTTTTTGCATTTTATTGTAAAATGTAAAAAATGTCAGTGAACGGGACAGACCCTTAAAAATTAAATTAAAAAAATCTATAACTGATTAAAAATCCAAACAAACAAAAAATGTCCTCACTTAAGAAATTGAATTCTATTCATCTCCGCAGCTTTCCGCCAAACCTGAGCAGGTCCGCCGAGCTCATAGGTCCCCAGACCCGTCACGGTTATCACAGCGAGCAGCATAATGGCCACTTGAAAGGCGTCTGTCCACACGACGGCCCTTAACCCACCCTAAAAACACAATTTTGACACATACATTGACCCAACTTTGGTGAGTTTCGAAAGTACGCTTTTTGCTATTCAGGTTGTCTCAGCGATAAACAATTTTCCGAGCCTTAAGGGGGTCGAGTTTTCCGGAGATAAAACCCTATTTAATTCGGGGCTTAACAAATTGTTTGGATAATTACGGAAAAGCATAGCAAAGGGGTTGGAAAGGGGGTGGAAAGGGGTGGAAAGGGGGGTGGAAAGGGGTGGTCGATTAATCACTTTTGCGAGGCTTTGTCGCGGCTTCTCCACTCGATGCTCGCCAGGGTTTTCGCTCCATTGTCTCGGCTCCATTGTCGCCTCGACGACGACGACGACGACCTCGTCTCCATTTTTTTTTTTTTTTTTTTTTCCTTCCATAAACATTTTCAGTCCGGAGCCTCAAAGCATCTTCGCGACATTGTCCGACGTCTCGTCTCGTCGGAGGAAAATAGTTTAGCCACAAGAGACTCGAAAAAAAAAAAAAAAAAAAAAAAAAAAAAAAAAAAAAAAAAAAATCAACAACAATATTACATTTAATTAATCAATTTAGGATCCTTCAATTAAGATTCCAAAAAATTAAGGACATCCTTCATCATAATAATAATAATAATAACAATATTATTATTATTATTATGTTTCATTTAAGGTTCCTCAATGAAGATTCCAACAAATTAAGGACATCCTTCGTCATAATAATAGTAATAACAATATTATTATTATTATTATTATGTTTCATTTAATATTCCTCGATTAAAAACAAAAAAAGACGTCTTTCCTCCTCCAGGGAAAATATTTTAGCCACAAGAGACAAGAAAAAAAAATGAAGTTACATGGCTAAATTTTTTTTTTTTTTTTTTAGAGCGCAATTAATCTGTTAATAGGGCAGCGACGATGAAGAGATACGAGCGTCAATCCCTTAATGACTGCACCACGAATCGCATGGCTGGTATTCAGTGGAATTGCAGCCAGCGCGCCAATTGTCGGGAATTTGTGATTCATCGGATCAAGGGTGAGAGCCAATGGGCTTTGGCCGTTCTGTTGTGTTGATGCAGATGCAATCTGACTGTTTCGCTGCGATGAGATGCGATGCGAAACGGTGACAAGCGTATCGCAGTATTTTATAGTGATTAAATAGTTGAATGCAAAAAAAAATGTTAAATAACAAAACGGAAAGAATAATAAAAATAGTATCTACTACTATTTTACAACTATTTAATCACTAATAATAATAATCTTTATGATTATTATTATTTATTTACAGTAATCTCTACGATTATTATGATTTATACTACTAATAATAATAATCTCTACGATTATTATTACTATTAGTGATTAAATAGTTGGGTGCAAAAAAAATTGAAAACTAAATCTAAAAAAATAATCAAATTGTTTCTGCTTACCAAAACCGTATAAAACATGCAAACGAAGCAGACGACTCCGCCGATAAGGTAGATGTTGATTCCGCTGACTGAAAATGGGACACAATTAATGTTGGAATTATCACAAAAAAAATTAAAATATTAACAAATTTTTCAATTAATTTTACAAACAGTATATGAATTAAAATTTGGTGGTGTTACCTTGATTAAGGGCCAACGATGGGACGTAAACCACAATTGACTGATAAAGTACGACGTCGACGACGAAAATTAGTGATATGAGTATTCTCACTCCGCGATTGAATCTCATCTCAAGATACTGAAAAGGCCTTTTGATTATTTTTAATTTTATTGTTAATTTTATTTTATTTTTATTTTATTTTATTTTTTCGTTTATTGCTTTAAATGATGATTGAACCGAACCTCGTAGGCGGAATTAACTTGAAGAGTCGTGAAGACCGGCAAATAAACATTGGCCACAACGATACCGGAAAACATCAGCGATAATATCGTGATCCAATATTGGGTCCCGAAATTATAAATCTCGGCTGGTGTCCCCAAAATCGTGACACCGGAAATGAAACTGTGGGAAAAAAAATCATAGCTTAACTAAATGACACAATAATAAAAATGATTCAATAATAAAAAAATAAAAATAAAAAAGTTATCATAGGTTTATTAAATGCTACAATAATTAAAAAATAAAAATATAGAAAACTTATCATAGGTTAATTAAATGATACAATAGTTCCAATAAAAAATAGTAACCTGGCTACGAGAGATGAAGAAACAGGATAAAGTCCCATATTACTTCCTCCCAACAAATATTCAATAGCGCTGGATTTCCTGGCTCTCTTAAAATGCCAAAGTCCAGCAGCTGCAGAAAATCCGAGCATCGCTCCGAAAACCAGCCAATCGGCCCAATGAAAGTAGAATCGTTCGGTTCCTTCCGTCATTTTTGCATAAATTCCTGAAACAAGTAAAAAAAAAAATCAAAAAATAAAAAATATAAATTCGCGCCAATTGCAATTCGAGCAGCTGTAATAAAAAAAATTGCAAAAAATATTGGCGGTCGCGAGTCGCGTTTTTACCGAAATTCCTAAAAAATAAAAAAATACAATACAAAAAATAAAAAAATACAAATTCGCGTCAATTGCAATTCAAACAGCTATAATAAAATAAATTGCAAAAAAAAATATTGCAGCTCGACCAGCTGCAAAAAAAAATAAAAATAAAAAATTAATGAGGCGTTTTTGCATAAATTCTTGAAAAAAAAATTTAATTTTTAATAATTGCTGGTCAAAAAAAAAAATTGCTGTAATAAAAAAAAATAAAAAATTGGCGGACATGTTTTTGCATAAATTCCTAAAAGAAAAATGAAAAAATCTAATTTTTAATAATTGCTGCTCGAGCAGCTGTAATAAATTTGAAAAAATAAAAAAAAAAATGAAAAATTCATTGGCGGACCTGCGAAGCCTTATCAACAGGACTCGAGCTTCGATGCAGTCGCGTTAACGAGGCGAAATTAGCGCCGCGTGCCACGAGTAACTCGAGTCATGGGTCACTAGCCCGGCGAACGTCAACAATAATATTACAGCCTTGCGAAAAAAAAAAATTGTAGGGGGGGGGGGGGCGATGGTGTCTAAGCTTATCGTTGGAACGATTAAACACGTCGACGTTTCGAACCGTTCGTAGTGACGTTCGAAATGGACAATTTTATGGTTTTGGAGCAATTTAAAAAAATAACAAAATCTAAAGAAAAGTATTACATTTGATAATTGATAATTGCTAATGATAATGATAATTATGAAAAATTGTGGACAATTTTATGGTTTTGGAGCAATTAAAAAAAATAACAAAATCTAAAGAAAAGTATTACATTTGATAATTAATAATTGAAAAATGATAATTGATAATAATAATGAGAATTATGAAAAATTGTGGACAATTTTATGGTTTGGAAACAATTAAACAAAATTCAAATATAAAGAAAAGTATTACATTTGAGAATTGATAATTGACAAATGATAATGAAATAATAAATTCCGTTTATTAATCAAATGGGAAAAGTATTAAATTTGATATTTAATCATTGACAATGATAATAATAGTGAAATGATAAATTGCGTTTATTAACACTCAAATGCAAAAAGTGTTACATTTTTTATCATTGATAATGATAATAATAATGAAATGATAAATTGCCTTTATTAATAATCAAATGCAAAAAGTGTTACATTTGATCATTGATAATGATAATAATAATGAAATGATAAATTGCGTTTATTAATAATCAAATGCGAAAAGTGTCACATTTAATCATTGTTAATGATAATAATAATAAAATCATAAATTGCGTTTTTTAATAATCAAATGCAAAAAGTGTTACATTTGATCATTGATAATGATAATAATAATGAAATCATAAATTGCGTTTTTTAATAATCAAATGCAAAAAGTGTTACATTTGATCATTGATAATGATAATGAAGTAATAAAAAACATTTGGCGAATTTTTCGAGCGAGCTTCGCGAAACGTTGATACCTACTTTCAATGGCTTATAAATAGTTTCCTTTATATTTAGTTGACTCGAGTCGGCCGACGTCCACGTGAGTCGAGGCAGTTTCTTCCTCGGCGACGACGACGACGATTCGTCACATCATCATCGGCACGTTCGAAAAATAATTCCACTAATCACGTCACTGGTATTTAAAAATACAGAACAACAGAAGAACAAAAACAATCCAACACAATGTCTCAATAATAACCTTGACCTTGACCAAGAAAAAAAAAAACTGGTAGCACTGGTACCACTTTTCACTCTGACAATTAATTAACACACCTCTATTTTATTTTTATTTTTATTTTTATTTTTATTTTTTTTTTTTAGTGATCACAAAATCGTTCACAATTAATTATGGATCAATCGATCGATCGCTTCGATTGATCTTCGACACAAATATTTTTTATTCGAATTTTTCGCGAAGTGTGGATTTCGTCCTGAGACCGTTTTTTCGATTAATTTTTTTTTTATTTTTTTTTAGTGATCACAGAATCGTTCACAATTAATTAAGGAGCAATCGATTGATCCTTCGATTAATTCGTCGACACAAATATTTTTTACTCGAATTTTTCGCGAAGTGTGGATTTCGTCCTGAGACCGTTTTTTCGATTTTATTGGATAGGTCGAAGTCCGGAATGCTGATTGATTGGTGAGAGACGAGTTGCCAACGATCGACCGTGGATCGACCGACTGGCTGCACCGGTCGCGTGCGTCCGAGTGGCGAACAGGCTCGGCGCTGCTCCGGCGAAATCGGCAGCGGCAGCGGCCGATGGTTAGAAAGTTTCCACTGCGACTCGCGACCTGAGAACGATGGATCTCTCCCTCCAGAATCGTGAGAGCCAATCAAAAAATTCTGAGAAGATCGCTCCTTAGTTTCCAGTCTGGAATTATTTTTATTTTGGATACTCAATTGACAATGAAGCGGAATTGGTACAATTTTATTAATTTTGTTAATATTGTTATTTATTTTATCAATTTTATTAATATGATTATTCATTTTATTTTTTTTTATTATAATTTTGGTTAAAAAATAATCGGGTTTCCTGTCTGGAATATTTTTATTTCGATTAATTTCGCTCCGAAAAATAATTGGAAAGATGAATAAGTCACACTTTGGATTTCCAGTCTGGAATTATTTTTATTTTTGATACTCAATTAAGAATGAGACGCAAATGGTAACGTTTTATTAATTTTATGAATTATTAATTTTGTTCCATTTCGGTTAATTTGGTTTCCAATCAGGAATGATTTTTATTTTATTTTACTTTATTTCATCAATTTTATAATTTTTTATTTTTTATTTTATTAATGTTTATAATTTTTTTAATGTCAATTTCGCTCCAAAAAATAATCGGAAAGATGAATAAGTCGTTCTTTGGATTTCCAGTCTGAAATGATTTTTATTTTCGATATTCAATTCAGAATCTAACGCAAATGGTAACAGTTTATTAATTTTGCTCCATTTCGCTTAATTTGGTTTCCAATCAGAAATGATTTTTATTTTATTTTAGATTATTATTAATTAATATTATTATTATTATTAATATCGAACGAAAAAATTATGGGAAGATGAATAAAAATCGCTCTTTGGATTTCCAGTCTGGAATGATTTTTATTTTCGATACTCAATCGACAATGAAACGCATATGGTACAATATTAATCCGAGCATCACATCGAAACCTCACACGAAAAAAAAACACGCTTCTTTATTTTTTAATTTTACCATCATACTTATTTTTACAGCTTATAAATCTCTATTTTATTCTAGGATTAAATTATACGAAACGATAAACGATAAAACGCGAGATGAAAACGTCACATAGAAAATTACAGGTGTCTCTTTCTCTCTTTTTTTTTTCAGGTGTGCGAAGTGATTCGTTCGTCGATGCGGCCGAATAAGTGGAATGTAAAGAGAACGAAACGCAAGTTTGAAAAAAAAAATTTTTAGGCTTATCCTATTTTCTGAGGGGTCATTTTTTTTTTTTTTTTTTTTGCCAAGGCGGATTTGGTTCTTGAGATGAGCAATTACCTCGTACATAAATATTTTCATGTTACACAGTAACACATTCTATGACCCACAGGTGAAAAGCGTCCAAAAAAAAAAAAAAAAAAAAATATACCTGTGCGCGAAAATTCGTCGCCGACGATGAAACTTAAACGAATTCGTCTCCAGTCGACGTGAGAATTAAAAAAAAAAGAAAAGAGGAGTCTGAGGACCAAATCACAGCTTGTGGCTTCTTCCCTCTCCGAAAAGCCATCGACAAACCCGATCGACGGCCCACGCTGCGGTGAAATTGACCAGCAGCACCATAACCAACGTGTTTCGGAACTGGAAAAGACAAAAGGTTGGACTTAGAATTTTTTTCAATTATAAAATTAAATTATTAGTGAATTATGAAAGATTTCAATAATTAAAAAATTATTAAGTTATGAAATTATTGAATTATTGAATCATTGAATCATTAAATTATTGAATTTTCGAATTTTTTAATTAGTAAATTATTGAATCATTGAATCATTGGATCTTTAAATTATTGAATTTTCGAATTTTCCAATTATTAAATTCATTTATTACTAAATTAAAAAAAAATGAATTAGTAAATTATTGAATCATTGAATCTTTAAATTATTGAATTGTCGAATAATTGAATCATTAAATTATTGAATATTCGAATGTTTTAATTATTAAATTCATTAATTACTAAATTTCAAAAAAAAAAAAAATAAATTGTGAAGTGGAGTCGAGTCGATTTTATTACCTCGCTCGGAAAATCGACGATTTCCAGCTGATAAGCCAAGCTCGGCAGGAAGCCGCAAGCGAGTGCCAATGTCAGGGCGCCGCTGCCCAGAAGCGAGTAAAGCAGAGCCTTATTTTCCATCAGGCTTTCCATGTAAGGTTTACCCTGTCGACAAAAATATTCCAGAATTATTAATCAGCTCAATGAATTCAATTAATAATGCTTCCAATATTATTCTAATATTCTTATTTTCCTAATATTTTCTTCTTATTTTTCTAATATTATTGGTTAATTAGAAACAAGTACTTTAATTGATACTGCGAAAAATATGGCACTTACCCTATAATTTATGGCGAATGTCGAAGCCTGAAGCGTTATCGATATTATATAGACTGTGCTGTTTATCAGATTAACTTCGTAAGGCTCCTCCTCTTCGCTGCTGCTGCTGCTATTGCCAGAAACAGCGTCGTCGGTCACATTTTTTGGTGCAAGAACGTCGGCCAGGTTACTGTGTCTGAAAATCAAAATTTAATTAATTAAGGGTCACATTTTTTAAATTAATTTGAGATGAATTAAATTTATATTTATATTTTAAATAAAGGGCAAAATTTAAATTCTGTCCTACATTTTTTATAAATTGTAAAAAATGTAGCTGTGTCTGAAAATCAAAATGTAATGAATTAATGAAATGCCACAATTACAAAAAAAAATCATTTCAAATGGATTAAAAATTGTATTTAAATTTAAAAAAGGGCAAAATTTAAATTTTGCTCTGCATTTTTTTAAATTGTAAAAAAATGTGGCCCTTAATTAATTAAAAACCACAATTTTATTTATAAATTGAACTCACTTTGTAGAAAATGCAGTGGCTTCCTGAACGAGATAAATGAGACAGAAAAAGTGGACCGCGAATTGCAGCAGCACTGTCAGAATTGTGTACACGTTGAATATATTTGGCAGAGGCCGCTGCTTCGACAGAGTCTTAAGGGGCTTCGATTTCGTGATGAACAGAAAGCAGCCAGCTAACAAAAATCCTTGGAGCGTCGCCTGAGTGTCGCTGAATTTTATTCCATTCATGTAGAGCACTGATTGGCTGTAGGCGAGGACCAAAGCGTTCAAGGCGAGAATCTTGAACATCTGCAGCGTCGTCACCAATGTGCATCGTCCCTGTTTAATCACGTGACATACTGAAAAAAAAAAAAAAAGTAATTCCATTTTTTATTCCATTTTTAATTCCATTTTTACTCATATTTTTCATTTCATTTTTAATTCTATTCAATTTTTGTCAAATTTGTATCTCTATATTCAATTCTATTTTTTAAATAATTTTTATAGAATTCTTATTTTATTTTTAATTAAATTCTAATTCAATTAATATTTTTAATAACACATTCAAATTTATATATTCACTTGCATTTTTAATTCCATTCCATTTTCATTTATACTTTTTATTTTATTTTTAATTCTATTTCATTTTTATAAAATTTGTATCTCTATATTCAATTCTATTTTTTCAAATAATTTCTATAAAATTATTATTTTATTTTTAATTAGATTCCAATTCAATTAATATTTTCAATAAATTCAAATGTATATATTTTTACGTGAGAGAAATGATATAGAAGCAGATTTTAAAAGTGAACACATTTACTTTCTGTAAATAAATTAATAATAATAATAATAATAATAATATTTTTCAGAGGCTCACTGCAAATTATATAGAAGCAGATTTTTAAAGTGAACATTTTACTTTCTGTAAATAAATAATAATAACAATAATAATATTTTTCAGAGACTCACTGCAAAGAATTGTGGATAATTTGCTGGTAAATGGAGCAGCGATGGAAGCGTCTCCTAATTTTACGACTTGTGCTGGATCCTGTTCCTCTAATTCCTTTAAAATTTTTTGTAACTTTGCTGGAGTATTATTAGCGTGTGCCTGTCGCGCCAAGTGTCTCGATTCTCGGCTTATCGACGTGTTTTGCAAACTGCTGCTGCTGCTGCTACTGCTGCTCGAAGTCTCGCGACGATCGTTGGAGGCGATGTGTTCTGGTGGCGACGATAATATCGCTACGCCTGAAAAAAAAAAAAGTAAAATTTTAGTTCCTTTTCATTTTTATTTTTAGTTCCTTTTAATATATACTTCTAGTTCCTTTTCATTTTTAATTTTAGTTCCTTTTAATATATACTTTTAGTTCCTTTTCATTTTTAATTTTAGTTCCTTTTAATATATACTTTTAGTTCCTTTTCATTTTTAATTTTAGTTCCGTCTAATTTTCAGTTTTAGTTCCTTTTTATTTTTAATTTTCAATTAGGAAAAATGACGAATTTTTTTGCGAAAAAAAAAAATTCGATATAGGCCCAAAAAATATATAATTCAACAAAAAAATCGCAAAAATCGATTTTTTTCAGTCAAACTTTCAAAATTTCCTAATAAAAGAATTATAAAAATTTATTTTGGCTTTTTCAAAAAAATTGGACTCGCCATTCGGTTCGAAATCCCAATTTTTTTTGCCAAACTTTCAAAAATCGAAAATTCGCCTAAAAAATCCCAAAAATCGAATTTTTTCCCCCAATCTTCCAAAATACCCAGAAAAAAAATTCCAAAAATGTATTTCATCTTTTTCCAGATCGTCAAGAAATCTCAAAAAACTCACCGACTTGAGCGTGTTTCAAAGCTCCAACGTCATTGGTCCCATCACCGCACATTAAAGTCGTATATCCCAAATCCTGCAGCGAAATGACGATAAATTCCTTCTGCTTCGGTGCGCATCTCGCGAAAACCACGACCTGGGGCAACAATTTCTTCAAAATCGTCGGTTCATTATCCTTAAGGTAGGTCAGTCCTTCCCCAGTCAAACAAAGGCTGTGATTGGCCCAAATTTCGCTGCCCTTTTCAACATTCTTTCCACTCAATCTGATCTTCTCCGATTGGTCGACGCTTTCCCACCACCAATCATTTCCCAATTTCGTCAAAATCAGGGTCACTTCCTTATCAGTGAAACACAATTCGCGACTGACGTGACAAGCGGTCAAAGGGTTATCACCAGTTATCATTACAACCGAATGCGACGCGTTCAGAATTTCCCTAATCACTGCCTTCGAATCCGCTTTCAACGGACAACTGATGCTGACGAAGCCGACGAATTGCAAATCGCGCTCCAATTGGTCCCTCGACATTTCGCGGACCTCCTGGGCCGTCATACCGAAGGGCAGCTGACGATAGCCGAGCGCCAGGACTCGGGCGCCTCGACGCGATAAGGACAGATACGTCGAATCGTAGTTATCAGGAACAGAGGCGAACTGAAATAATCAAGAAAATTATTAAATTTGTTATAATCCAATCAGTTCATGATTTTTTTTTTTTTTTTTTTTTTTTTTTTTTTTTTTTTTTTTTTTTTTTTTTTTTTTTTTTTTTTTTTGAAGCGATAATAATAGATTTGTCGAGTCGTAGTTATGAAAAACGGAGGCTAACTGATGAAATAATCGAGTAATTTATAATGGAACCGGTCAATGATTTTTTTTTTTTTTTTTTTTAAGCGATAATAATAGATTTGTCGAGTTGTAATTATTAGAAACCGAGGCGAACTGAAATAATCAAGAAATGTATTATAAGCCAATCAGTTAATGATTTCTTTTTTTTTTTTAAGTGATAATAATAGATACGTCGAGTCGTAGTTATTAGAAACCGAGGCGAACTGAAATAATTCAGGCATTTATTAATTATTATCATTCATCGAATCAATGAATTATTATTATTATTATTTATTCATTTATGAATTATTGAGTCAATGAATTATTATTATTATTATTATTTTTTCAATTTTTTTTCCAATATAATGAAGCAATTTATTAAGTTTTATCATCCAACCAGTCAATGAATTATTATTTTTTTTCCCAATTTTTTCCAATTTTTTTCCAATATAATTAAGCAGTTTATTAACTATTATCATCCAATCAGTCAATGAATTATTATTATTATTATTATTTTCAAATTTTTTCCAATATAATTAAGCAATTTATTAACTATTATCAATTATCATCCAACCAATCAATGAATTATTATTATTGTTCTTTTTTTTTTCAATTTTTTATTTCTGCCAGTCAATGAATTTTTGCTATCATGATTATTATTGTTATTATTATCTATTTATTTATGAATTATTATTATTATTCTTTTTTTTTCAATTTTTTTTATTTCTACCAATCAATGCATTTTTATTATGATGATGATGATTATTATTATTATCTATTTATTTATGAATTATTCAGTCCATGATTTTTTCATTTTTATTTTTATTTTTGATTAACGTACCATGTCCTTTAAGGTTTCCGGCGCGCCCTTCACGGTGACAATGTAATTCATCTCGGAGACATTGGCTCCCAATGCGTATCCCGATACGACGCACATTCGCTTCAAAGCCGAGGAGAAATGGTGTCTGTGAAAGATTTTCAGAACGGCGGACCTTCCTTTCTTAGGGATCACGACGTCGCCTGGAAGAATTAATTCATTAATCAGTAATTAATCCAGTAATTAGTAATTAATCCAGTAATTAGCAATTAATGGTTGAATTGATAATTAATTATTTAATTGAGTCTTACTCTTCGTCAAATTCCAGTTGACCGCCTTCAAAGTGACTTTTTCCAGCGGATCGCCGACGATTCCTTCGTCGATTTGGACGAGCGAATGACACGTCGCCAGGACGTGAATCGTTTCCTGCGGAGCATCGTCGATCGGCCTGACTTTCGGATCTCCCCTGAAACCGAAAAAAGGTGGTTTAATGGTCCCAAAAAAAAATATATGTAATTAATTTATAATTATTAATTATAAAATAATGACGCACTTGATTCCAGCTACGCCTTCGACGACCAATTTGTCGCTGGTCAGTGTTCCAGTTTTATCAAAGCAGCAAATGTCTACCTTTCCAGCGAATGGAATTCTAAAAGGTTCTGTGCAATAAACGCCTAATTTGGACAAAGCTAAGAGCGATGTATTCACAGCCAATGAGAGCTCGATTGGCAGTTCCGGCGGAACGACTGACGTCAGGATCAATGTGCATTCCAGGAATAATTTATACTTTGTTCTCTTCGGGTCTTCACTTCCTGAAAAAAAAAAAAAAAAAAAAAAAAAAAAAAAATTATTATTTACGTTTTTTTATCATTTTAATTGAAGTTTTTTTCTTATTTTTCTTATTTTATTAAAAAAATCAATTTAAAGTACCTTTGTACCTTAAATTAATAGCTGTAATAATTTTTTATTATTTATGTTTTTTTATCATTTGAATTGAAGTTTTTTTTCTTATTTTTCTTATTTTATTAAAAAAATCAATTTAAAGTACCTTTGTACCTTAAATTAATAGCTGTAATAATTTTTTATTATTTGTTTTTTTATCATTTTAATTGAAGTTTTTTTTCTTATTTTTCTTATTTTATTAAAAAGATTAATTTAAAGTACCTTTGACCCATAAATAGCCAGCCGCGGCGATCGCGAAAATCAGGAGGAAAAGGATAAAAGCGAAAGTCTCCAAATTATTGGCGGTGACTCGTTTCACGCCGAACAAAATCGTCCTCAACAATTTTCCCTGGGAAGTCGAGGAACCCGTTCGTAGGACGTAGCCGACGCAGCCATTGTCAGTTGCTGATAACACAGGAAAATTTTGATTACGTAAGAAATTACACTAAATTACAGTAAAGTAAAAAAATTCTAAAAAGACGTATTAAAAAAAAAATAAAAATTGGGTACCTCTGAGACCGGAGGAATTTTTTGTGGGAGGAGTATGTTGCACTACTTTGGTTCCACCGAAAAGAACGTGCAACTTATGTTCGCCTTCGATGTCCAATTCTCGGTTTCCTTCGATTTCTTCAATGGGTTCCTTCATCTGCGGAACCGACTCGCCTGGAATTTTTGAAATTTTTTTTTGTTTCATCGCAATCGATTAATTAATTTTATAAAAATGTTTGCTACGAGAATTACTTTTTAAATAATTTATTTATTTATTTCATCACAATGGATTAATTAATTAAAAATAAATAAATCTCGTGGCAAAAATTTTTTAAATTTCATTGCAATCAATTCATTTATTTAAAAAAAATGATTCTCATAGCGTAAAAATTCTTTTTACCAGTCAGCATCGATTCGTCGACAACGCAAGGTCCTCTCAGCAGTAAAATATCGCAGGGAACGAGATTGTCGTTCTGTGACCTCGTTATGGAAATAATATCTCCAGGAACCAACTGATCGGTGAACAGCGAACGCCATCTTCGATTGCGATAGACCTTCACCCAAAAAAATTGCAATAATAATCCAACGAAAAGTGAAAATTTTTTTTACTGGCGGTTTCACTGACCGGAATCATGTAAGGCTTGTTTCCCATCTTCCGCACTTCTGTCATTCGAGTAATTTGCTGCTTTACGAGAGTTCCCTCAAAAATCACCAACATCATCAGCGTAAAAATGCTGTAGTACCAAAACTGATCGAGACACCAAAGTGCGACGCAGAAAACTTGGAAAACGAAGAACGGAGCGATCGCTCTTTCCTTGAAAAGATCCCAGAATTCGGGGACCACCATATCGAGTCTATAAAAAAAAGTTATCCGATATTCAAATCCGAAGGAAAAGTTTGATATCCAAATCCGAAGGAAAAGTTTGATATCCAAATCCAACAGAAAGGTTCGATATCCAAATCTGACAGAAAAGTTCGATATCCAAATTTGACGGAACAATCAATTCGAGGCTCTTACTTATTTTTCCCATATTTCTCTTCAGCGTCGGTGACATCCTGATCGTCCTGATAACCTTTCCAGTCTCGATAACTCTTAATCGTCCGATGAACTGGAAATTCCAGACCCCGGAATTGCTTTTTTTCCGGATCCCAGGAATACTTTGTTTTTTGAAATATGAACCAGGGTTCGGAATTTTTGCTGTGATTGAGACGGACAAGCTCGGAGCTTCCATTGTTGGGCGTCGGAACAACTTTGGCGACTTCGGCGGTCAGTGGATCTTTGGTCTGAAATTAAGAGGCACTTAATTTTTGAAGCTGAGCTTTGATACATAAATCCGTTTATTCAGGAGAACCAAAAAACCAAAAGTGAGGTTAGGAATCCCTTCGCTTCCAAATTTTGAGATCTGTTTTCTCATAAATTTGTCCACAGATTGGGCTCAAAATTTGCAAAAATGTGCAGAAATCCGACTAAAAATGATCTGTACTTCCGGTTTCTTAAAATAATAAACCGTTCGTCTGAAAGAACCAAAAAATCAAAAGTGAGGTTATGAATCCCCACTTCGAGATTTCAAAACCCATTTTCTCGCAAACTGCAAATCAAATCTCAACCAAATTTGAACCACAACTAAAAAAAGATGGCACAAATCCAACCCAACTTCCATTTCCCCAAAACCACCATCAGTTCCCCCATAAAAACCCAAAAACCAAAAAGTGAGGTTAGGACTCTTTTCCAAAACCATAAACAATAAATAAAAAAATAAACAAACTCATTCGTCCATTCGAACCAAAAAACCAATAATGAGGTTAGAAATTCCCCCACCTCAAAATTTCAAACCCCATTTTCTCCTAAACCACAAATCAAATCTCAACCAAATTTGGACCACAACTCAAAAAAGTTGGCACAAATCGATCCCACCTTCAAATTCCCCAAAACTACCATCAGTTCCCCCACAAAACCCATAAAACCAAAAAGTGAGGTTAGGATTCCCTTTTTCAAAATTCCCGCCTTTCGAGCCACGTGACTCGCGTCTAGCAGACGAATTTGAGTGGTTGCTGATAACTGCCACGTTATCGCAACATATTGGCTCTACTAATTAATTCCCAAACCCAAAAAAATGGATGAATCATTTTACGAACCAAATCAGATTTACTTACGGAGCTGCAGTTCAAAAAGCAGTGCACATGGACGGACCATTGGCAGCCTAGACAGGCCAAAATTTGCAGCACGCCGATGACCGCGATCCCGACCAGACCCTCATCGTAATACTCGTCAGCCCCATAAACGAATAACCAACCATAAATCCACACCGCCTGGATCACCAAAAACGGCAGAACGTAACCGTTGAACAGCAATCGCCGCGGATTGTGCAGACTGACGGACTGAACGAGATCGTCCAACCGGGGCGGCGATGATAACGTCGTCGCCATGATTACGCTGCGCGTCCACGACGAGACTCGCTGCTCTGCTTCCCGGCTGCGGTTCTGTTCTTCACCTAACGTTTCCCTGGGTTTCCCCCTTCTTCAGGTTGGGTTGGGTTAGGTTGGGTCTCAATCGGCGATCGCAGCGCCATCTTCATCGCCGGGAAATTTCGAATTTTCTTATCAGTTATCAGATAAAGATTTAAGGATTTTTTTGGATCGTAGTTACATTTGGTTTTTATTAACGCTTTATGATTATTGTTATTATTATTATGCTTTTGATTTTTTATTTACGATTTATTATTATTATTATTGTTGTTATTGTTATTATGAATTTGATTTTTATTCACGCTTTATTATTGTTGTTATTATTATTATTATGAATTTGATTTTTATTTATGTCTTTATTATTGTTGTTATTATTGTTATTATTATGATCTACGTGAAATTGATGCTCGCTGCATTATCAGATAAGGATTTTTTATAAGACGCAGCTTGTAGCAACATTTTTTAATAACTGTTTTTGATTTTTATTGAAAATGTATTATTAATAATATCATTATTATTGTTATTGTTATTATTCATTTATTTACGTGAAAATGATTCTCGTTGCGTTATCAGATAAGGATTTTTATTAAAATGGAGCAGCAAAATTCATAGGAAATTTTTGTTTATTGGCCGTATTAATGTGATTATTTACACTCTGTTTATTTTATTATTATTATTTATTAACGTGAAATTCGGTAGAATAATTATGGTAACAAAGATTGGCAGAGTGATAAGAGATAAACGGGAACTAATCGAGTTTCAGCAAATATTCATAGCAAAATTTTTTTATTAGCCACAATATTCGATTATTATTACTTGTTTTCTTTTTCCGATTATTATTTACACTTATATTTATTTACACGAAGTCGATGATAAAACTAGGATAATGATTAGGATATTGGTGGAGTGATAAGAGACAGTGGTGCGATTTTTCTATTTTACGTATTTTTCCATGAATTTCCGATGAAACTCGCTTCGCAGCGAATCGTTGATGAAGACTTCGTGCTTCTTTTTTGGCTCGGAGCGAGCACAGTTTTTGAAGACAACGTCGTCGTCCCAACGACGACGAACTTTCATATCGGTTCGAGTCGGCTGAGCTGTGTAATTCAGAAGTGGGTTTCCGGAGAGAATGTTCTCCATTCGGATTCGCTCCTCTTCTTGACGCTTCTCCATTTCCTGACGAAACAAAGGCATCGGAGGTAAAAAATTAGTAACACGATTTAAAAAAAGGGAGTTAACGGAACGAACAAATCGTACTCTCTTCGCCTAAAAAAAAGGAGTTAACGGAATGAACAAATCGTACCCTTTTTGCTTGGTCCGCAGCTCTTTCCTTTTTGATTCGTTGTAATTCAGCCATCAAAGCTGCGGTGTCGTCGTCGTCGCTGTCAGATTCGGAGTCCTCGTCATCGATCGGATCGTCAGCGTCCAGGCTCGCTGCCGGCGCCTGGTCGACCTTCTGCTTTTTACTGTTGGAGGTCACCGCTTCTCTGGCGGCTTCGATCATCCGACGGTTTGATGGTTTTTCCTTTTCTCGCTCTCGCTCCTCGAGTTCCTTGCGGAAGTCTCGGTTTCGGAGGTCGTCGATTGTGTTCTGGCCATGTTCGCTGGAATTGAAATATCCAAAAGGAATTTGAGGTTAAGAAACCCAAAATTGTTAATAAATCTCTGTTGGTTGGTATTTTTATAAATAATTGACGCAGAATGTAAAATTTGAGGTTAGGAAACTCGAAAAGAAGGAAAATCAGGGAAATGCAACAAAAACAAGTGGAATTTGAGGTTAGGAAGCCCTAAATTGTTAAAAAAAATCTTTGATGGATGATTGTTTGTATAAATAATTGATGCAGAATGTAAAATTTGAGGTTAGGAAACTTGAAAATTCGGAAAATCAGGGAAATGCAACTAAAACAAATGGAATTCGAGGTTAGGAATCTCAAAATTCGAAAAATCGGGAAAATGCAACAAAAAAACATAAAATTTGAGGTTAGGAATCTCAAAATTCGAAAAATCGGGAAAATGCAACAAAAAAACATAAAATTTGAGGTTAGGAATCTCAAAATTCGAAAAATCGGGAAAATGCAACAAAAAAACATAAAATTTGAGGTTAGGAAACCCAAAATTCGAAAGATCGGAAAAATGCAACAAAAAAACATAAAATTTGAGGTTAGGAAACATAAAATTCAAAAAAAAATCTCTTTTAGGTAATTTTTTTATAAATAATTAACGCAGAATGTGAAATTGACAAAAAAACAAAAAGAATTTGAGGTTAGGAAATCCAAAACTCTAAAAAAATGCCTTTTGACTGATTTTTTTTACAAATAATTAACGCAGAATGTGAAATTGACGAAAAACAAATAAAATTTGAGGTTATGACTCACCGATATTTCAGTTTCGTGTGCGAAGGCAAATCTCTGCTGCTGTACTGCTTAGAAATCGCGCTGAGGTCCTTTTCCCCGCGACCTTGACCTCCCCGAGCACCGTCGAACGTTGGTCTCGCACTCGTCGACATTTTTTAACGCAATTCAACGCTCAATTATTAACCAAATCGTAGCAAAATCGAGATTTTGACAATAAAAGCGCAGCAAACGGTGACGCGACTCGCAGATGTGTATAAATGGCGCCACCGTCGACGTCGAATCCGTGAACCATACCTCTTCAACCTGTTTTACCGACTGCTGGTAATAAATATAGCCAAAATCTATTTTATTCATTTATTAGTAGTAATAAAAGTGGTTTATTGATAATACTCTTTATTGATAGATTTATTGATAAGTATACATTACAATTGTTGTTTTTTTTTCTTTTTATCGTATATTAATGTTGTATTATCAGTGAATTATCAATGGGCCATCGATTGAGGTCCTTCAGCCCTTATTTATTATTTTCATTCATTTTCATAATTAGAAAATATTCATTTTTAATATCAATACTATAAATATTTATTTATGCATGTATTCATATATACAAGATTTTTTGTAACAGAGCATTACGCCAGTTTGCGACTCGCTCCGATCTCGTCGAACTTCCTCTGCGCATCCTCCAATCTATTTTATTCATTTATTAATTTCATTCATTTTCATAAAAAGAAAAAATTCATTTTTAATAGCAATACTATAAATATTTATTTATGCATGTATTCATATATACAAGATTTTTTGTAACAGAGCATTACGCCAGTTTGCGACTCGCACTGATCTCGTCAAACTTCCTCTGCGCATCCTCCATCGCCTTCAGCTCCTCCATATCCTTCTTCTCGTTGAACTCTCTTATAAAAGCCTCCCACTTCTGACGATCCTCCGGTTTTTCTCTCGGAAAGCACTCCCTTCGCGTCTTTATCACCCATTCCTCAAAATTCTCCGGCTGATTGAACCAGTGGAAAAGCGCAACCGGGAATGCTATATACATTGCCATCCGAGCGATTTCCAATTGCCAATTGCCCATTTTTTCCTGTAAAAAAAAATAAGTCATACAATTTTATTATTATTATTATTACAATTTTATTTTATTTTTATTTCATTACTATTTCTAATATTATTATTGTTATTAATATTATTGCATGGAATTCAGATACAAAATTGCAGTTTTTACTTACGAGTTGATTCTGATTAATGAAACCAATCAAATTGATCAAATTTTTGGGATAATTTTCACAAAAAGAGACCCAATTTTTCTGCTACGTTCGTTTTGACTGTCAAACTAATCAAAACAGAGGAAGATATGCAATTTATTTGCGAGACGAAATTTGGAGGTTATGTGCGTTTTACCGACTGAAATCAAAGCTGCGCGCGCAGCTTTTGAGGTTAGTTCCGAAATCCGCCGCAGAAACGAACCAAAACAGCCGAAAAGACGAAATTTTGAGGTTATGTTCGTTACCGACTGTAATCAAAGCTGCGCGCGCAGCTTTTGAGGTTAGTTCGGAAATCCGCCGCAGAAACGAACCAAAACAGCCGAAAAGACGAAATTTTGAGGTTATGTGCGTTACCGACTGTAAACAAAGCTGCGCGCGCAGCTTTTGAGGTTAGTTCCGAAATCCGCCGCAGAAACGAACCAAAACAGCCGAAAAGACGAAATTTTGAGGTTATGTGCATTACCGACTGTAATCAAAGCTGCGCGCGCAGCTTTTGAGGTTAGTTTCGAAATCCGTCGAAGAGGTCGCTGCGATCATTTTAGGGATTTGTGGATAGCATCATCGGTCGTTTGCCGTTTTGGAGCTTCGGAAAAGGTCGTTTTCGTTGTGTTGTTTATTTCTGTGAAATGCCAATGAAAAGTAGTCCAGAAACTGAAGGTCATCAATAATTTGGTTCGTAAAAAAAAAAAAAGTACAAAAGGAGCTAAAATCATGAAGGAAACTTTGGCGAGCCAATCAGGTTACTCCAACCATTTTGTCAACAACAACAATAACAACAACAATGGTAACTCCGCTGCAACTGCTAACAATGCCAGCAATGTTACAAATGGTAATAGCGCAAGGAGATACGCAGTCGTCAGCAGCGAATGGGTTGCGTCAATTGGCGAGGAGCTTGGGATGCATCCGCTGCCGGAATCGCTGCTCAGACGATTGGCGGAAGATGCTTCTTATCGGCTTCGAGAAGTTTTGCACGTAAGAATTTTTCACCATTCGAAAATCGAGTCGAGTCTTTCGATAGAAAGGCTTTTTTTTAATTTACAGAAATGTGTGACGAGACTGAAGAGTCGAGTCAAGTAGAGTCGATTCTTTTTCGATCTGATTCGATCCTTTTTATTGGTATAATTGGTATAATTTATTTTAATATAATTTATTATTTATATTGGTATGATTTATTATTTTATTTTTACTCGGCTAACTTAATATCTACCTTATCTTTTGATACAAAAGCTTTTTTTTATTTACAGAAATGTGTAACGAGACTGAAGCACAGCAAGCGAAGACGCCTCACTTCGGGTGACGTTAATGCAGTCATAACGAACCTCTGCGACGCTGATCCTGTTTTGGGCGCTCCGGATCAGATGCCTGAATTTCATGGCGAGGCAAAGGTTTTTGTTCCGCACGAACGGTTCATTGATCTTACTTCGCAGGCAACGGATCCTCTGAATCTTTCACAGGCCAATTTTCCCTTCATTCAAGGTAAAACATTTTCACAAATTTCTCCTTTCACTTTACAAGATTTTATTTATTTTAATTTTCATTTAAAATTACAAAAAGCATACAATTTTTCAATTTTTATTTTTGTTCATTTTTATTTGCATATAATAGTTACAATAAATAATATGAATATATTGTATATAATAATAGTAATAATAATAACTATAATAATAATAATTTTTTATAGAAACTGAGATCAGCGATGCAAAATTAACAGAAGCTCGTCACAGTTACGCCAAAAGAGCTTTGAAAACACTGTTCAACGGATCGCAGAAAACCTTTCAGGTTTTACTCAACGACTGCGCTACAAATGCTCAATTAGGAGGCGAAGGGGTGATCGACAAGCTGATGTCCATCGCAAGATCTATGGTTATATCCAATAATGCACAGTACACCAGAGTTTCGACGAGAACTTGCCAACTGATCATAGCCATCGCCTGCAATAGCGAAGCTGTGTATCCTTATCACTTGGTTACGGTAATTGATTTATATTCATTCCAAAAAATTAGACTAAGATTTCAGTCTTATTCTTTATTAATTTTATCCTTATTAATTTCACCCTATATTAATTTTATCCTTAATGATTTCATCCTCTATTAATTTTATCCTTATTGATTTCGTCCTCTATTAATTTTATTCTTATTTTAGTCTTATCCTTATTTAATCTTTATTAATTTCTTATTAAATTTTCACAGGTGGAAAAACTAGCAGAATTGTTGTTGGAGCTTCTGCTGGGTCAAAGCTTCATAAATCCGAACCTGGAGTCTCTGTTCAAGACTTGTGCCCTTAAATTGATGCTTCGATGGCCGGCAGTGGCGGACAAGTACGTATTATTAATATTTTTCATTTCTTTTAATAATTAATAGAACTTTTTTTATTTTTCATTCATTTCAATCAATTTTCAATTTCGTTCAGTTTAATCAAATCAATTTTTCGTTCATTTCAATCGATTTTCAATTTAGTTCAGTTTAATCAAATCAATTTTCCGTTTAATTCAAATCAATTAAATAAATAAAATAATAAATAAAATAAATTACTCCTCAGATTCATACCAATGCTCGAAGATGTTTTGCTGAAGGAGGAAAAACAGAGCCCTGAGACGAATAAAAAGCGAATGACCGCGATGGAATTATTGGCCGGAGTCCAGCCGCTCATTTTTTTCCAACGCGAGTCACAGTCTCTTCTTTCCTTGGAGAACGTTCTCCGTTCGGCGCCTCCGGGTTCCGTTCTTTGGGAACGAATCGCTGTAAGTGATTACAATTTTTTTTTTTTTTTTTTTTTTTTTTTTTTTTTTTTTTTCAAATCTTTTAAATCGTGAGTCTATTATTAAAAAATTCTTACCTGTGAACAAATGCTAATTAAAAAAAAATAATTTTGCAGCTCGCAGTCTGCGCTCTTTCGAAATCGAACCAGCGGCAAATATTGGATCTAAATTTGCTCATCGAACACTTCGGCGACTCGATACTGCCGTACATTTTCGTTCGCGAGGACGACGATAATGCCGAAAAGTGCCGGAAAACGGCGGAGCTTCCGATAATAGTCAGGAGTAAAATAAAATACGCGAGCTTAAGGCCGTCGTCTCGACCTTACGGCGAGAGGCCCAATTTATTTCCGGACTCGTCGCTTCGTGGACCTCGACGGGAAATTCGGTAATTTGCTTATAGTCACCTTAAAAAATCCTCAATTTTGTATAGTCACCATAGAAAGTTCTGAATTTTTGTTATAGATACCTTAAAAAGTCCTAATTTTTTATAGTCACCTTAGAAAATCCTCAATTTTTTTATAGTCATCTTAGAAAGTCCTTAATTTTTTTATAGTCATTTTAAAAAGTCTTCAATTTTTTTATAGTCATCTAAAAAAATCCTCAATTTTTTATAGTCACCTTTTAAAGTCCTTAATTTTTCTATAGTCATCTCAAAAAGTCCTCAATTTTTTTATAGTCACCTTAAAAAGTCCTTAATTTTGTTATAGTCGCCTTAGAAAATCCTCAATTTTGTTATAGTCATCTCAAAAAGTCCTCAATTTTTTATAGTCACCTTATAAAGTCCTTAATTTTTTTATAGTCACCTTATAAAGTCCTTAATTTTTTTATAGTCATCTCAAAAAGTCCTCAATTTTTTTATAGTCACCTTAAAAAATCCTCAATTTTTTAATAGTCACCTTAAAAAGTCCTTAATTTTTTTATAGAAATCTTATAAAGTCTTTAATTTTTCTATAGTCATTTCAAAAAGTCCTCAATTTATTATAGTCACCTTATAAAGTCCAAATTCTTTTATAGTCACCTTACCAAGTTCCCTACTTTCCTATAGTCACCTTAAAAGTCCTCAACTTTTTTATAGTCACCTTGAAAAATCCTTTTTAACGTTAAATCAACGTTAAGAACATAACTAATTCTCGTCAATTTTTTTTTCCGCAGATTCGCATTCGCCGGCGGACGTCCGGTCGCTCCGAATAATCTGCGACGCGTCAGCCTGCGAGCCAGTTACCAGATCCTGAGGAACGAGACGCGCGCCACTTCGGCCCTCGTCGCTTCTCGTCGGCTGCTGATTTTCAGACACAAACGAAACAACTTTCGGGGAGCCTACAATCTCGCCCAAATTCATCTCTGAGCTTCGTCAATCGACGTTTTGTATATACAATATATTTTCTTTTTCTGTAATTGTATTTTCTGTGACGTTTTCGAAGGTGCAACGAAATTTCAATCCGCCTATTTATGTACCTCGTAGGTAAATAAAATACAATTGATTCCTATTTAATCATTTTTACTCATTTTCTATTTTTTTTTTTTTTTTTTTTTTTTTTTCCTTCGTCTGTCCTGCGGCAACGATTTTTCAGGGAAAAATAAATTCCAACCTCGCAAATAAATTAAATACACTTGATTCTTATTACATAATCTTTTATTTATTTTTATTTATTTTTTTTCGCCTGATCTATGTCAATGATTTTTCAGGGAAGAATAAATTCCAACCTCGTTAATAAATTAAATATCCTTGATTCTTATTACATATATATTTTTTTATTTTTATTAATTTTTTTTTCGCCTGACCTATGTCAATGATTTTTCAGGGAATAATAAATTGAACTGACCTACGACAATGATTTTCAAGGGTAGAATAAATGGACTACAAACGCTTAAAATTCAATTCCCGTGCTTTATTTTTTTTTATGTAAGATTGCAAAATTATGGTACAACAATTAGGTTGTCTTAAGGTACTTTTAGGAAAATTTTAGGAATGCCCAACGAACGTCAGGGCGTTCGGTATTTATTGTTCCGGTCGTTTATAGTCGCAGGCAACGGTTACATTGATCGATTGTTCGTCAGTTGCTCAGAGGTTCGCCCATTTCCGCGAGGAAGCTTTTGCACTTGGCGATCGTTTCCTCGAGACGCTCCTTCGTCGCCGTCGTCTGGCGCTGCTCCAGCTTCCGATTGGCTGATTCAATCGCTGCGCGATAACCAGTCACGTTGCGGAATATTTTGATGTGCTTGTCGCCCGCAGCGAGAACAAATTCGCCGGCGGCATCGAACGTCAGACAGACTATTGGACCTGTCAAAGGACAAATAATAAAAATTCGTTAACGTTTTTATAGTCACTTAAAAAGTTCCTTAATTGTTTTGTAGTCGGCTTAAAAAGTTCTCTACTTTTTCATAGGCACCTTAAAAAATTCGTTACTTTTTTATAGTCACCTTAAAAAGTTCTCTACTTTTTTGTAGTCATCTTGAAAAGTTCTCTACTTTTTTATAGTCACCTTAAAAAGTTCTCTACTTTTTTTTAGGCACCTTGAAAAGTTCTCTACTTTTTTGTAGTCGCCTTGAAAAATCGTCTACTTTTTTATAGTCACCTTGAAAAGTCCTCTACTTTTTTATAGTCACCTTAAAAATGTCTCTACTTTTTTATAGTCACCTTGAAAAGTTCTCTACTTTTTTATAGTCACCTTGAAAAGTTCTCTACTTTTCTATAGTCACCTTAAAAAGTCCTCTACTTTCCTATAGTCACCTTAAAAAGTCCTCTACTTTCCTATAGTCACCTTCTAAAGTCCTCTACTTTCCTATAGTCACCTTAGAAAGTCCTCTACTTTCCTATAGTCACCTTAAAAAGTCCTCTACATTCCTGTAGTCGCCTTAAAAGTCCTCTACTTTTCTATAGTCACCTTAAAAAGTCCTCTACTTTCCTGTAGTCACCTTAGAAAGTCCTCTACTTTCTTATAGTCACTTTACTTTACTTTTATTTTTTACGTTCGCATAAAAAAGTCGAGTTTTTATGGCCCCATAAAAAAGTCGCGTTTTTTATGGCTCCATAAAAAAGTCGAGTTTTTTACGGGCCTATAAAAAAGTCCACTTAAGACTTGGCTCACAAATTTTCCAATTTTTTGAGGCCCCGTAAAAAAGTCGAGTTTTTTAAGGCCCCGTAAAAAAGTCGAGTTTTTTATGGCCCCATAAAAAATTCGCGTTTTTTAAGGCTTCTTAAAAAAGTCGAGTTTTTTATGGCCCCATAAAAAATTCGCGTTTTTTAAGGCCCCTTAAAAAAGTCGAGTTTTTTATGGCCCCATAAAAAAGTCGCGTTTTTTAAGGCCCCATAAAAAACTCGAGTCTTTTACGGGCCTATAAAAAAGTCCAGTTAAGGACTTGGCTGACAAATTTTCCAGTTTTTTAAGGCCCCTTAAAAAAGTAGAGTTTTTTAAAGCCCCTTAAAAAAGTCGAGTTTTTTAAAGCCCCTTAAAAAAGTCGAGTTTTTTATGGCCTCTTAAAAAAGTTGAGTTTTTTATGGCCCCTTAAAAAAGTCGAGAATTTTTTAAGGTGACTTTAGGAAAGAAGAGGACTTTTAAAGGTGACTACAGGAAAGTAGAGGACTTTTTAAGGTGACTACAGGAAAGTAGAGGACTTTTTAAGGTGACTATAGGAAAATAGAGGACTTTTTAAGGTGACTATAGGAAAGTAGAGGACTTTTAAGGTGACTATAGGAGAGTAGAGGACTTTTTAAGGTGACTATAGGAGAGTAGAGGACTTTTTAAGATGACTATAGGAAAGTAGAGGACTTTTAAAGGTGACTATAGGAAAGTAGAGGACTTTTTAAGGTGACTATGAAAAGTAGAGGACTTTTTAAGGTGACTATAAGAAAGAAGAGGATTTTTTAAGGTGACTATAAAAAAAAATTATTGCAACTTAATATACCGTTGAAGATGTCTTCAATAGTGGTGTCCAAGGATCCGGTGGCTGTCGAGTAGAACGTCAGGGAAGATCCGTGAGCGATGACTACAACTTCCCCGTTCGGAGAGACGGCGATGTGAGCCGGAGTCGCGACGTCCCAGGAATCCTTCAGGAGCAGACGAGGATCTTCGCCCTTTTCGAATTCGACTGCATTCGAAATTTAAAAAAAAAAATAAATTATTAAATTGACTTACATTAATTGATGGACATGTAAAAAAATTAAATATATATGAGATATTATATAGATCACATAACAAAAAGGAGAGGACTTTATAAGGTGACTATAGGAAAGTAGAGCATTTTTTAAGGTGACTATAGGAAAGTAGAGGACCTTTTGAGGTGACTATAGGAAAGTAGAGGACCTTTTAAGGTGACTATAGGAAAGTAGAGGACTTTTTAAGGTGACTATAGGAAAGCAGAAGACTTTTTAAGGTGACTATAGGAAAGTAGAGGACCTTTTAAGGTGACTATGAAAAAGTAGAGGACTTTTTAAGGTGACTATAGGAAAGTAGAGGACTTTTTAAGGTGACTATAGGAAAGTAGAGGACTTTTAAAAGTGACTTTAGGAAAGTAGAGGACTTTTTAAGGTGACTATAGGAAAGTAGAGAATTTTTTAAGGTGACTATAAGAAAGTAGAGGACTTTTCGAGGTGACTATAGGAAAGTAGACGATTTTTCAAGGTGACTATAGGAAAGTAGAGGATTTTTTGAGGTGACTATAGGAAAGTAGAGGACTTTTCAAGGTGACTATAGCAAAGTAGAGGACTTTTTAAGGTGACTATAAAAAAGTAGAGGACTTCTAAAGTTGACTATAAGCAAGTAGAGGACTTTTTAAGGTGACTATATAAAAATAGAGGACTTATTAAGGTGACTATAAGAAAGTAGAGGACTTTATAAGGTGACTATAAGAAAGTAGAGGACTTTATAAGGTGCCTATAAAAAAGTAGAGAACTTTTTAAGATGACTATAAGAAAGTAGAGGACCTTTTAAAGGTGACTATAGAAAAATAGAGGACTTTTTAAGTTGACTATAGGAACGTAAAAAAAAAAAAAAAAAAAAAAAAAAAAAAAAAAAAAAAACTTAAATGAGATACTATACATATAACATAAAATATAAAAAAGTACTATAAAAAATACTAAATAGATAAAAGATAACAGCTAAAAGTACTGACTTTTCGTATCATAGAACCGATAACTCCCATCCTTCGAAACGGAAGCCATGTGACTGGTATCGGCGCAGAAATTGAAATCAAAAACCCCTGACGAATGACCTGCAAGGTCAAAGGCCTTCGCCACGTGTTTAAATTCGCCAGATTTGGTGAACGCGACTTCCCAGACTTTGACATCCGGTGTGAAACCGGAAGCGGCTATAAATCGTCCGCAGGGCGAAATTCTGGCCCTGTGAGTGGATCCCAAAATCGTGTCGATGGTCGCAAGTTGCTCGCCCTTCAAATCCCAGACGACGAGGTCATTGACCCTACTACAGCTTATAATAAACCGTCCGTTGCAGGCGATGTCCATTCCGACGACATCATCGTCGTGACGCTTCGGAAATTCGGCGACTTTCGTCGCCGACTTGAAAGCGAAGTCACCCTTCTTAGTGCTCTTCGTCAATTTCCAAACGTCGATGTTGTAGCCCATCGCATTGTGGACTATAAAGGCTTTGCCGTCCGGAGACCAGCGAACGTGGGTCGCGTGATCGTAGCCCAGATTTATTCGCACGGATTTGCGATCCTTGCAAGCCAAGTCCTTCGTGCACCAGATTTGTACGCTTCGATCTGCAAAAAAAAAAAAAAATTATTACGATTTTTGTATGGATTATTTATATAGATTGACATTTTTATTATAGTTGCAGGGAAGAGAAATAGTTTTTGGAGAAATAGTTGGGTTTGGAAATAAAATCATTTTTGGCTTCGATGTGTAAAAAAAAAAAATTGTATTACGATTTTTGTATGGATTATTTATATAGATATACATTTTTATTATAGTTGCAGGGAAGAGAAATAGTTGGGTTTGGGAATAAAATCATTTTTGGCTTCGATTTGCGAAAATAAAAAATTAAAAATAAAATAATATCACGATTTTTGTATGGATGATTTATGTAGATTGACATTTTTTATTATAGTTGCACCAGATTTGTACGCTTTGATCTTCGAAAAAAAAAAAAAAAAAAAAAAAAAAAAAAAAAAAAAATTATATTACGATTTTTGTATGGATTATTTATATAGATATACATTTTTATTATCGTTGCAGAGAAGGGAATCAGTTGAATTTGGTAATAAAAACGTTTTTGGCTTCGATCTGCGAAGAAAAAAAAAAAAAAAAAAAAAATGAATAATAATAATAATCATAATAATCATAATAATAGGCAATATATAACGTAATAATAAATAAAAAGTAAATAAATAAAAAAAAAGAATGAAAAATAAAAACATTTTATCGTCGCAGGTAAAAAAAATCATCCACATTTGCTAATAAAAACGTTTTTTTATTATATTTTCCTAGGCAAATGTACAGCAATGTGTTGCATTTTTCTCATATCTCTTATCCATCATAATTAATCATCACGATAAACGGGGAGTAGACTGAATATCGAATAAGTCGCGAGAAACATGAATCTTTCGGTGTCATTTAGCAGTCATTCTGATTTCATTTTTTTCCCTCGCAATTACAATTATTAATTACAATTAACGGCTGTAATACCCTAAGATTAATTTTATTAAATTTAAACGTGGAGATAAATCGGATTTTCAAGACAGTCAGTTTCAAATCATCTAGAAAATTATCTAGAATTTATCTGTCACCTCCGCCGCCGTTTTGGAACCGTTTCTTCGGAAAATTCGGGCGGCGGACTTTCGTCGTCGCGATTTTCGTATCGCTGATCTTGTCGATCATTTATTTGTTCCATTCGCTCCGATCGATGATCATTTTCATCCGATCGATAATCACTTCTTTCAGCTCTTTGATCATTTCTATCCGATCGATGATCGTTTCGATCGTCGTCTCGATTTTCATATCGATTTTCATGCCGATTTTCCATCCGATTTTCGTGCCGATTTTCGTGCCGATTTTCTTGCCGATCATGTCTCATTTCCTGCCGATTTTCTTGCCGATTTTCCATCCGATTTTCTGGCCGATTTTCTTGCCGATTTTCGTGCCGATTTTCCATCCGATTTTCCATCCGATTTTCTGGCCGATTTTCTTGCCGATTTTCATGCCGATTTTCATGCCGATTTTCGTGTCGATTTTCCTGCCGATTTTCATGCCGATTTTCTTGCCGATTTTGCCTCTGATCATGCCTCGGCTCGTGTCTCGGCGGCGGCATTAAATCGGCATCGTCCTGAACAAACCGATGCCGATCGATAAACTCCAACAAATTTTTTGTCGTCACCGGTTCCCGAATACTCTGACAAACGGCATCAGCCGTTTTGTACGAATTCGGAAACGATTTGTCGGTCCTTTCCCTCATAAAAACCCACTGATTATTTTCGTACTTGCATTCGATGATTTTATTATTTTTGTCCTTTATCGCCGCTGTGATTTTCATTTCCGCGAATGGTCTGTCCAATTCGCCGACGAAAAGACGACCGATTTTTCGAGGCAAAATTCCTGGTCCAGATTCGGTGACGATTTTTAATTTGAAATCTACGGAATTTAGCGACATCGGTTTCCATTTCAGGACGTCCGCGGCAGTTCCCGGCGTGTAAGCCTCGTTCGCCGGTTGGAAAATGAGGCCGTCCGGTTCGTGACCCAATTGCTTCGCGAATTTGTCGTCGAGGAGGCTTCCGGATTGGGTCACGTCGTAGAAATATTTTAGGCGGATGGAAAATGGTTCGCGTTCGCGACGAAGGAGGCCGGCTTTGAGGGCATTGATCCGACCGCCCATCACCTGCTTCTCGATTATGGAATAACGGTCCGGGTGAAAGGGCAGCTTCGCCACGTCGCGACCGTCGTACCTTATCACGTCATAAGCGAGATAACGCGGGTACTCCTTGCCGCCGTCCCTATCGATGACCATTTCCTGCGAAACAGCAAATTTTTTATTAATTTATACATTTATTTATTTCTGTATTTTTTTTGGACGAGCAAAATTTGTAATTTGAGATAGATACATTTTTTTATTATTGTTATTATTATTATTATTATTACTGTTTGCATAGATAAAGTTTGATTTGCATTTTATTTATTTATTTATGTATTTTTTTTTGGACGAGCAAATTTAAATTTGAGATAAATACATTTTTTTAAATGATTGTAGATATAATTGTGAATAATCGTGATGAAAATAATAATAATGGTAATAATATTAATAATTATTTGTTATTATTGTTATTATTTGACATAGGTAAAGTTTGTTTTGGACTTTATTAATTTATTTTATTATTTGGACGAGCAAATTTTGAATTAGAGATAAAGATTTTTTTAATATAGTAGATATAGTTATAAATAATCATACTAAAAAAAAAAATAATAGTGAGAATATTGATAATAATTCATTGTTAATAATGAGCATTTCCTATAAGGAAAGACAATATTTTTATTTGTTCAATTATTTAGTTTGAAGAGCAAGTTTTAAATTTGAGATAAAGACTTTTTTTAATTAGTGTAGATATAATTGTGAATAATCATACTAAAAATAATAATAGTATTAATATTGGTTAATGATTATAGATATTAGTACTATTATTATTATTATTATTATTATTATCATTATTAATAAAAATGTGAAAGTATTGATATGGAGAGGCGAATCGTTGGAGATAAATAAGTAAAATAAATGAAGAATTTTTCCTTTAGTTACATAAAAATGTAGGAAATTTTGTTGAAAAAACTTACTCCGTCCAAAAGAGTATCCCTCAGGCATCTGGATTCCTTCGGATGCGGAAAGCTCAGTCCGTCAACCTGGAAGATACTGTTGTCTCTGTCTATGAAGTAGAGTTCTCCGTCGCCTTGAATGAGCAGCATATACCTGTGTCGAAATCACCATTAGTACAAAAAATCTGTCCGATAAAAAAATAAATTCTAAATAAAAAATATTTTTACGTAAAGTGCAATTATATTGAAGCAGATATAAAAAATGCATTCACTTATTTTCTGTAAATATAATATTCTAATAGAAACATTTCTGGAAATATAATATAATATAATATAATAATAATAAATGAGAATAAAAAATTGTGGGACGAACCTGGTTCCGTCGGCTTTCCAGGAGACTCGATAAGGCTTCTCGTGAAGCAGTCTAATGTTCGCCCTGTCCATGGAAACCGGCTGCGAGCCCGGAAAACCCATTCCCTTCCATCCGCACATCTGCTGAACCCTTCTCTGTATTCCGCTGGCTTTGCAGTTATCGTTAAGAACAGTTACGCCCGGAACGCCTTCCATAAAAACAGGATTCTTATTCTGAAACTCTCGCTTTCGCTTTCTTGGCTGCTGACTGCTCGTAGAGCCGTCCGAACCCGCTGGCTGATCATTATCGTCAGTAGAATCGTCATATTCGAGACACCAAGCGGGTCGAGTCGGTGGAGGCGGAGCGTCATCCTCGTCGTCATATCTTTTGAACAACTCCTGAATATAGTCGCCTTTGTAAATTCCTGGCGGCCTCGCAGTCGCAAATTCCGCCAAACCAGCGTCAACACTCGTAGACTCCGTTTCTACCAAATAACTGATGACGAGAAAACCGGTGCGATTGAAACCATGAGTGCAATGAACTCCGACGATTTCCAACGGATTTTGGGCGATGAAATTTTTGCAGACTTGGACGAAGGTTCGAGATTGCTCTTCGCTCGGAGTCTCTCCGTGACCGCGACATTGCAATTTTAGATAACGGCAGCCGTGCGCCTCGACGTCGGCTTTGTCGTAAAATCGATTCGTGTTTGTGAGATCGATCCAAAGGCCGAGTTTGAGACGTTGGCTCTTGACGGAGGAGAAAAGCATGTCGATGTTGAATCGACACTCGACGGGAACCTGATCGTCGTAGGCGGAGGAAAGCGGCGTCTTGAACGCCAGAAACTTGTTCTGAATCAATTTGATCGCCTTTCGAGGGCAATGAAGCCATCGAGCCGGTATCGGTCCTTTGCCCGTCTTCCAATCCGACATCTTTGAAGCTTTACCAAATCGGCAGCCAAACTAGGCGCGATCCATGAAAACTCTTCCTTTCCCGTTTTTAACCTCACTTTTTCAAAATTCTTTTTTATTCAATTATTTTTTTTCGAAATTTTCGATTTCGGGTTTTCTCGAAATCTCGGCAGCCAAACTAGGCGCGATCCAGGAAAACTCTTCCTTTCCTGTTTTTAACCTCACTTTTTCAAAATCCTTTTTTATTCAATTTCTCTTTTCGAAATTTTCGATCTCGGGTTTTTTCGAAATCTCGGAAGCCAAAATAGCCGCGATCCAGGAAAACTCTTCTTTTCCCGTTTCTAACCTCACTTTTTTCAAATCCTTTTTTGCGACGATTTCGCAAATATTTTGGGTCGCGTTTCGTGTTTTTCACTTTTTCGAGTCGACAGCTTTGAAGCAGATTAGTCGCAATCCATAAAATATGTCGATTACGTTTTTAACCTCACTTTTTTTCGAATCACTTTTTACGCTGTTTTCGGAAGTTTTGAGCGTCGCGATTTGTTTATATCACTTTTTCGAGGCGAAGGGAAGATAAGGGAGTGATAAGGTAACTTGGAATTATCTTAGAGATCGAAAATATCGATGGGGAATGGCGAAGACTGTCAATTCGTGCGAACGGCGGCCGCCATCTTGATCTTCTCGCGCGCCAGCGACGCCAGCGCCGCCAGCGACGAAGAACCGAAGCTTTGCGACGCCAGCGCCACAAAAATCGCAGCGGTGAACTCGAGAACTTCGTCTCCAGCGAAGTTTCGACTCCGTCGGTAAAACAGCGACTCGGCAAAATGGCAAAAACAGTTGCGAAAAGGTTTGCGACGCCAGCGCCACGAAAATCGCAGCAGTGAACTCGAAAACTTCATCTCCGGCGACGTTTCGACTCCGTCGATAAAACAGCGACTCGGCAAAGTGGCAAAAAATCATCCGCGCGAAGCTTCGCGACGCCAGCGCCACGAAAATCGCAGCGGTGAACTCGAAAAATTCGTCCCCAGCGAAGTTTCGACTCCGTCGGTAAAACAGCGACTCGGCAAAATGGCAAAAAAGTCGCGCGAAGCTTCGCGACGTCAGCGCCACAAAAATCGCAGCGGTGAACTCGAGAACTTCGTTTCCAGCGAAGTTCTCGACTCCGTCGGTAAAACAGCGGCGCGAGACGATTGCAAAATGGCCGCCCAAAGATTCGCGACGCCAGCGATAAGACTCTCAGCGGTGAATTTGCGAACTTTTGATGTTTCTGGCGAAATTTGTTTTACTGTCGGTAAAACAGCGGCTCGGTCGGTAAAACAGCGACGGTATAAATACGCCAGGAAAGTCTCTCGCGCCTCTTTGGCGATGTTGCTGTACTCCGCCGGTAAAACAGCGGTGATGTAAAATACCAGAAACGTCTCCCGCGACGATTATTTTACTCCGTCGGTAAAACAGCGATGATTAAGAATGCCAGAAATATCTCCCGCGACTATTTTTTACTCCGTCGGTAAAACAGTGGCGATTGAAAGCACCAGAAACGTCTCCCGCGTCTTTGGCATCGGTTTTTTTTGTAATTTCGACTCCGTCGGTAAAACAGCGGCGATGGAAAACGCCAGGAACGTCTTCGGCCGAGCGGAGAAAGCGCAGACTCGGCTGTTACGACAGTTCAGTCGTCCGCAAACATTTAAAAAAATACATCGACCTCCAAAAATGTCCACTTTTTGCAATAATGATGATAATAAAGATGCCTAATAGGTTTATCAATGTAATTCGTTGTTCCTTATCAGCCGATCTATTCAAATTTTGTAGCGAAATACTCGCGAATAATGAATTATGCAAAATGTTTAACGTTTTAAGAGTCTAAGAAATAAATTGATAATTGAGAAACCGGTGGAGGGGGGAGGGGGGAGGGGGGGAAATTGCAACATGGCGATTTTTAACGTAAGCATCGCGCGATTTATGAGTTATAATGCGTGTATAACGTTTTGTAATCGGAATGAGGTCAATCGAGAGGCTCGTACGACACAGGAAGGTATTTCTAACGCGCCGGGCTTAAGTATTTAACCATGGAAAAGGGGGGAGGGGGTGGGGGGGGCTTAGCGATTAGGAAATCAAAGTGTAAGACGCGGACGTGAGCTCGACGATTGCGAAATCGTCGACGATCGACGCTTCTTCGCCGCTCCGATATCGATTGCGACGATCGAATCAAAACAAAATGTTTTAAGAGGCAGTGGTACTCACTTCCACCCACCTCGAATTTTTTAAATCCATTTTCTCCTAAACTACCCCTCATTAAGGGCTCAAATTTTGAGATAATGTGCGGAAATCTGGCAAAACTGGTTTAAGCTTTACGGTTCCGAGATACATTAATCCGTTCGTCCGGGAGAATCGAAAAACCATAAAGTGAGGTTAGAAAACCCCCACCTCGCGATTTCAAAACCCATTTTCTCGGAAATGGTCGATCGAATTTCAACCAAATTTGGACCACAGCTAAAAAAAGATGGCAGAATTCATCCAAGCTTTTGACTTCCCTTAACTAACAACCGTTTCGTCAGGAGAACCAAAAAAAGTGAGGTTAGGAGCGAGAAAGGCTTATAGACGTCGAAGTTTCGTTCGAAGAAGTATCCTCTTAATTTCTGACTCAGCGCTTCGAAGGTGTCGCGACTCGTGACCGGAGGAGAAAGTTTTCTCCTCGTTTCTATGCCGCGAGGGGGAGGGGAAAGGGGGGAGGGGGAGAGGGGGGAGAGGGGGGAAGCCAGGAGAGGCTGTCGCGACGCTGGAAAGAAAGTTGTTGGCCGCTCGGATTTTCTCCGAGAATTGGTCGTTATATATATATAGCACGAACTATATATATATGTATACATATACATATACACATATATATAGGGACCCAGTTTCGCTGACCAGATCCTCGTCAGGCAAAATCTTTTTTTTTTTTTTTTTTTTTTTTTTTTTTTTTTTTTTCGAACCTGAAACCAGATTTTTTTTTAATTTTCAATTATCACCTGACTGGGTGCTGGTCAGGCCCGAGCCGGGGACGGGAATGATTCATCGGAGGGAAAACTCGCGGAGGATAATCGACCGGCTCGACGCCGACGAGTAACGAGCCGAGGCGCCGGGGGGGAGGCGAGGCGTGACCTTGAAGAGGCGCTGCGAGGCGAAGAGGACTGAAAAATATTCGTATCGTCGTCGTCGATATCTGTTATTATTTTTCTGAGGAGAGGAGAGAGACCCTTGATTATCGCGAGATTTAAGAGGCGCAGGCGCAGTGCCTCGTTTATAAAAAAAAAAAAACAGGTTCAAGATCAGTCACGGTTATAATCATAATAATAATCGATGGCGAAGGCACCGTTGAGGTCATTGACCTCTTCCCCTTCTCCTCGTTTATTTTATTCGAGCATCTTTAGTGGATTAAAAAAAATTATTATTATTGTTATTATTATTATATTTTGAGGCCGAAAATGTTAGCGATTTTCTCTTCGTTTATTTTATTCAAGCCTCTTTGTTGGATTAAAAAAAATAAAAATAAAATTATTATAAATTTATATTATAGATTTTTATTATAAATTTTGAGACTGAAATATTATAAATTTTATTTATTATAAATAATAAATAAATAAAATAATAAATAAAATTTAATAATAATATTTATTATAAATTTTGAGACGAAAATTTTAGCGACTTTCTCGTTTATTTTATTTCAGCCTCTTTATTGGGTAAAAAAAATAAAAAATAAAAAAAAAACTGGACTAAAATCAGCTGAGGCTATAATAATAATAATAATAATAATCAATGGCGAAGTCATCGCTGAGGTCATTGACCCCTGGTACCCCCTTTTTTTTTATTCGAGCTTCTTTGTTGGATTAAAAAAAATTTGTTCTAAAATAAAAAATTATGGTTGATGGTTTTAATTTTTTTTTTTGGGGCAAAGTTTGTGGTTGAAAATTTTAAGCGACTTTCACCAGAGAAGGCAACGAGTGGAGAAATTCTCAGAGCGAGTTGACTGTCCCTGACCTGCGACGCATCCGTCCGAAAAATTGTGGATGTTTTTTTTCCTTTTTTTTTTATGAGGCGCGGGCGATGGACGATGACGACGACGAAGGCCAGTTCCCCTCGGAGAGCGAAGAGGCCGAAGTGGAGAACGTTTCTCGAGCCAACGTGGATTATGAGCAGAGTGAGGAGGGGAACCGCGTGGGCTGATTTATGCGACGACGATGAGCGGAAAGAGAGCGAGAAGAGCGAACTGGCGACGCTGAATCCGACCAAAGGCGACTCGAGAACTGCCTACGAAAATTTTCTTCACTTCAGATTTTGTGATTTTTCGCTTATAAAATAAATAAAATTAAAAAAGAAAGATACCAAAAATTGCTTGGGTCTCATTTAATAATTTTGAAAAAATTATTTCTAATAAATTTTTTTAATTACCCCTCATTTTATTATTATTATTATTTTTTTTTTCACGTTTTTCAGAGATTTTAAAAAAATTAAATTCTCGCCAAATTTGACGACCATTTTAATTTATAATAAAAGGGTAATTGAAAAATTATCTCTAGTCAATTTCCCTTTTTTCTCTCTAATCAAAAAATGATTTCTAGTCAATTTTCTAATTAACCCTCATTTTTTTTAAGTTTCCAGAGATTTAAAAAAAATCAAATTCCCGCCAAATTTGACGACCATTTTTATTTATAATAAAGAGGTAATTAAAGAATTATCTCTAATCAATTTCCCTTTTTTTCTCTAATCAAAAAATTATCTCTAATCAATTTTTTAATTATCCCTGAATTTTTGGATTTTTTTTCACGTTTTCCAGAAATTTTTAAAAAATAAAATTCGCGACAAATTCGACGACCATTTTAATTTATAATTAAATTCTCATTTAAAAATAAAAAAAATTATCTCCAATCAATTTTTTGTAATGACCCCTAATTTTTTTTCACGTTTCTAGAGATTTTTTAAAAAATCAAATTTCCGCCAAATTTGACGACCATTTTAATTAATAATTAAATTCCCATTGCCCCTAATTTAATAATAAAAAAAAGTATCTCTCACAAATTTTTTTGATTACCTCAAATTTTTTGAAAATTTGATTTTCACGGTTTCCAGATTTCAAAATTGTAAAACGCCAGGTTTGTATTTCTGCAGCAGCCGAGGATACATTCGTCGGATTTCTCTCGTCGAAGAAAAAAAAAACAGGTGGGGGAGTCGCCGGAGAAAGTTGAGTCGTCGTGTGGAAGCGACTGGAGAAATAATCCTGGTTTCCGATTGGCTGAAGCATCGGTCACGTCGTCGATTATTATCACTTGGAACCTCATCTCTCCTTATATAACAATTTTTTTACAATTAATTCTTAAATAATTTCCATTAAACACTAAAAAATAAATATCTCACATTTTTTATTCGCAATAATAAAAAATAACGGGTTGTACAATTTTTCGCAATTTTTTTTTATCATTCATTCACACATTCGCAGAGTACAAAATTGTTTTTTTTTGTATTTACACTTCTTTTCGCACTGTACAAATTTTACAAAATAATAATAATAATAGAGGGTAAATAAAAAAAAAATTAAATATTAATTATTATTATTATTAAACGTAAAGCCGGAAGCTTCCGACGTTTGTTGCGAGTCGACAGGGAAATAATTATTATTATTAAAAAAAAATGGTTTCCGGTCTTAAAAAAAAATTCACACCGAAGATATGTAAAAGTGGGACTGAGATTCGTCGGAAAAGCGCACAGCCGTCTTATTCTCTTATCACTATTATTATCATTATCGTTATCGTCGTAACTCAATAATTTTTTTTTTATTTCGTTTTTTTTTTTTAAAGGTATAATTTACCTTTGCGACTTCGAAGTGAGTCTCAAAGGTAGCTAAATTTTATAAACAGTCTCCTGATCCTAATTTTCACGACTAATTTTTTTTTTTTGGTTAGTCGTGAATTTTTTTTTTTTTTGCGTTGCGACGAAACGTAAATTGTGCAGACGGCTGCGGCGCCATTATCGGTGCACTTGAATAAATACGATGCCATATTTACACAGTCGATTAATGAAATTACTCCGTACGTAATTATTTTTTTTTCATCTTCGTATTACGCATTACGAATCGATTTTAATGAAATTATTACGTATTTTCTTTTTTGAATGAGAAATTACTCCGTACGTAATTTTTTTTTTTCATCTTCGTATTACGCATTACGAATCGGTTTTAATGAAATTATTACGTATTTCCTTTTTTCGCGAAATAAGTCACTTTTTCTCCATGAAAAAAAATATACATAAAATTCTATGTACTAAGAAACCTTATCACTTAACGAATTAATGATACGACGACGATGAGCGTGCGATATTTATGCGGGGATATTTTTTTCGAGAGGGCTGTACGCATTTCATTTTACAATTATTTAAAAAAAAAAAAAAGAGAAAAAAAAAGTGTTCAAATTATTTGGGGAATTTTTTTCGAAAAGCTGTACTTCGTTTTACTATAAAAAAATAGTCATATAGATACGAGAAAATAATAATAATCATAATGATGTCAAAGAGATAAGAAAAAAAGAAAATAATAATAATGATAATAATTTTCGTAAATTGGGGCTAAAAAAAACTACAGTCAAAGTGAGAAAAAAAAAAGATAATAAGGTTTGGAGGATCAATTTTAAAAAAATAGTAAAATACGAAAAAATAATAATAATATTCGTACAGCCAGAGGGAAGTTTTAGGGAAGTTTTAAGAAAAAAAAAGAAAATAATAATAATGATAATAATAATTTTCATAAATTGGGGCTTTAAAAAAAAGTCAAAGTGACAAGAAAAATAATGATAATAAAGTTTGGAGGATCAATGAAAAAAAAAAAGTAAAAAAAAAATGAAAAAAAAAGTTTTAGGGAAGTTTAAAGAAAAAAAAAGAAAAGAATAATAATGATAATAATAATTTTCATAAATTGGGGCTTTAAAAAAAAAAGTCAAAGTGACAAGAAAAATAATGATAATAAAGTTTGGAGGATCAATGAAAAAAAAAAAAAAGTAAAAAAAAATGAAAAAAAAAAAAGTTTTAGGGAAGTTTAAAGAAAAAAAAAAGAAAATAATAATAATGATAATAATAATTTTCATAGATTGGGGCTTTAAAAAAAAGTCAAAGTGACAAGAAAAGAAATAATGATAATAAAGTTTGGAGGATCAATGAAAAAAAAAATAGTAAAATACGAAAAATAATAATAATATTCGTACAGCCAGAGGAAAATTTTAGGGGTCAACAGGGGTCACGAGGTGAGTTTATCTAAAATACGAAAAAAATAATAATAATATTCGTACAGCCAGAGGAAAGTTTTAGGGGTCAACAGGGGTCACGAGATGAGTTTATCGATAACACGATAAGGATATGCAGGGCGAGTGATTGTATATATATAACGTATCACAGATTTTCACTTGGAACTGACGACTCACTTCGAGTCGCAGATCTCAGGGCGAGGATATAGTATCTTTTTTTTTTTTTCGGAACCAGAATTCTGGTTCCTCGTCACTAATCAGCAATCGACCACTCTTATCAGTAAAGATCGTGCTGAAGCCTCCTGAGCATCAAATCCACAGCAATCCTAGCATCCTCAACACTATCATGCTCAGTGACCTGAATCTCCTTCTTCAGAACAGTCCTCGCCAAGGTCTTCAAACTGCTTCGAAATGGATACCCCAAAAAATGTGGAAAAGCGACGCAAGTGTCAATGACAGTCGTATGAAGAAGCCTCAGAGCCCTCAGATCGTTCTCCAATCCATGACCAATCAAAATCGTCTCAGCATGAACGAAGGTCGTGATGTCCTTCTGCACGTCCCTCAAGGTCTTCGTGGCCCTCTCAAGGTCATCCGCAGTGATCCCACTGAACCTGGTATTATGGTCGATGACCTCGTCCTCAGGTTTGACCAAAGCGTCGTAGACGACCTCACCGTCCATCCCCACCAAGGTGACCTTGGCGAGTTCAAGGCCACGTCTCGTGAAGCACATTTCGCAGTCAAGGGCAAAGACCCCATAATTTCCATCCCTGGCGACGGTCCTCGAGGGTCGAGTCCTGGCATAGCCCTCAAAAGGTCCATTGTACCCAGGAGTCAACCCAGTCCAAACGTGAGCCTTCGCTTCGGTGCAACCAGCAGCGTCCTCGTGACCTTGACAGCACTCCCATCGATCCCTCTGACGTCTGTCGTGACCGTTCCTCAGCTTCCCCCAATGATACCTGCACTTCTCGTCACCGACGTACTTCCCCTCCTCCCGGGTGACATAAAACGACCTATGACACCTGACGCAAGGTCGTTCGATATGACCTTGGTCCCATAACTCCGAACCCTGACTACTTCTTCTGGGTTTTTCGTACCCCGAAGACGTGGACGACGCCGACGATGAGGATGACGACGACGACGACGACGTCGAGGACGCCGATGACGAGGATGAGGACGATTCCCCAATATCCGAGCTTTTATCGCTATCGGACGCAGATTCGGGTTCAAGGTCGGAGCTTTCGAGGGAACTTCCGGAGCCGTTCCCGGAGTCGACCTCCGACTCCGTTGTCCAGGTCGATTTTTCGACCCCACTATTATTTTTACCAGGAACAAATTCGCGAGCATTCGCGTCGAGGTTATGAGGGCGATGACCTCCGCGAGGTAGCCGATGACCTTGGGGATGCTGCTGGTGGTTCAGGATGACGGCGCACCCTGGAAAATAGCTGCACTCGACCGGATAACCGAGATGAGCGAGTTGCATCCCGGTCAAAGTGTAACGTCGCAAAAGCGACGCCAAAGCAGCGTCCGAAAGGTGATTAAGCTCGTCGCGTTGACTGCTGACCTTGAGATGACCTTGGGGCGAATTTTTCGATTTTTTGCCGACGGTGCCGGGATGACCTCCGGGACCAGCGGAGGTGATTTTGGGCGTGACCTTGAGGTTGACCTTGGCGCTGGTACCCAAGGTCAAAGTCTTCAGGGTCGAGTTTTCGCGACCCTGATGACTGGGGTCGACGTCGGTGACCTTGGAACTTGAGGACGACTGACCTTGACCTTGACCTTGAGCTCTTCGGGGGTTTCCGGGGGTCCTCGGGGACGACGAAGAGGTGGTCCGGGTCGTCGTGGTCGAGGCTGAAGAGTCGGTGCTGTCTCTCGTGGGACTTTCTTGGTGAAAGTGACGAGAATTCAGAGGTCGATGGTGATGACGAAGACGAGAGGGCGAAGAGCGACGATGATGATGAGGACGATGGTGGGGCAGGAAGTCCGGATTGTCGTCGTCGGCGTCGTCGTCGAGGCGACGCTGCTGCTCGCGCGGCGCTCTGGTGCGATTTTTTCGCTGGCGGCGGCTCAAGGTCGCCGGTTGAGGGTCCTTAACCGTGGTCAAGGTCACCGCTGAGGGCGTTGATGGTACCGAGGGTCGTACCTTGGCGGTTTTGGAGGTCGAGGTCGAGGTCGAAATGGGGCTGCTGGAGGTGCTGATGGCGGAGGTGACGGAGCTGGTGACGCTGGTGACGGTTGAAGGTGAGCCCTCGATGTCCTTGAGCTCCTCCTCAGGTTCCTCTTCCGGCGTCAGGTCGCAATCTTTATGTGCACACACAAAAAGGATGGCGTAAGTGAATCGCTGTTAACAGGATGGATTTTTTTTTTCGTTGTGTTTTTTTTTTTTTTTTCTTCTTATTGCTAATTATTAATTTATAATAATTGGTTCTTCTTAGGCTACATTTTGGTTGGTGTAGTTAGATGGGCTTTAGATGCGGTTTACACACTGTTCGAGTTTCTGGTTCTGCACTCTTTTAAAAATTTTTTTTCATGCAAAAGTCGCTGGGTTTGGATAATTAAGGAGGTCCAGTCGTATAGTATTCATTTTGCATAAATTCGAGGAAAATGAGAAAGAATTACGTATACTTCTTGATGATATAAAAATCTGAAAAAAATGCATGCACATCAAAGGTACTGAAAAGATTAATTTTGCATAATAATAATATCAAAATGTTATTAACAAATTGATGAAAAAAAAAAAAATTGTTGCACATATTTCTCGGAAACCCAAATTTTTTTATCAATGAAAATGCTTTGTTTATTTTTCTGAGTACGTATGAATTTTTTCAGATTTTTAAGTTCACTTTGAATTTTGTATGGAAAAAAACGCAAATATCAAACTGAGCTTAAAAATCTGAAAAAATTCATACGTACTCAGAAACATAATAGAAGCATTTTCATTTAAAAAAAAAATCGGGTTTCCGAGAAATTTGTTGAACAATTTTTTTTTTTCATCAATTTGTTAATAACATTTTGCAATTATTATTATGCAAAATTAATCTTTTAAGTACCTTTAATGTGCATGAATTTTTTTAGATTTTTATACTATCAAGAAGTGGTTGCAATTATTACTCGTTTTTCTCGAATTTATGCGAAATGAATACTATACGACTGGACCTCCTTAATTTTGGCGCGAAAACGCGGAGAAAAAAAAGATGCGGCCAGCATCACTTCGAGTCTCTCGTCCCGCACTTTTTTTTTTTCTCAATTATTTTTTTTTTCATGTCACGAATCATGCAAAAGTCGGGGGATAATTAATCTCGACGCGAAAACTCTATGCGCGATAACTCCACGTGAGAAAATAAATAGAGAGAGAATATGAATGAAAATAGTGTTATAACGCGATTCGATGTAACGACCTGAGAAGCACTATTATTCGCAATTGCGTCTTAGGGAGGCGAAAACACGATTCCAACGAGGAAGTCGACGCGGTTTATTATTATAGGCAAGTGACGTATTTATTAATGCATTTACCGTTGCGGCGATATTTTCTCTCCCCGTGCGAAATACACTCTCTGACTTTGCACTTTGAAATATCTCTCGACGGCTCATTACGCAATTTCTCTCTCAGCTTTTGTCTGAAGTCTCGCCGTCTATATAGCTAACGTTACGCCGCAATTCCAATACGGATAAATCGCGTCAGCGACGTCGCAGTAGACGTTTCGATTGCGCAACGTCGGTTCGCTTCGACAATGTAGAAATTCGAGGGAAGAACGATTTTGCGCTGAATGAAAACGCCACTCATTTCTGAGGATGCGAAGACAATTGGACGGTAATTGGAAAAGAGAGACAATCGTCCTGACGTCGTCGCAGCCTTTTCGGTTCGACGCCGGAGGCCAATAACGGGAGACCTCCCCCTCCCCCCTCCCCCCTCCCCTCCTCCATTTTTTTATCCGGAGAACGGTTACCGTTGCGTCATTATGAAATCATCGGTCGAAGGAAATTCGCCTCCTGAGCTCATCGACTCCCACAGCATTGATGCAGGACTATTATGAATGACTTTAAAAGGATTTTAGAGGTTTTAAGTCTCCTAACCTCACTTTTTGGAATTCTGCCATCGTTGTTTAGTTGTGTTTCAAATTTGGTTGACTTTGGATGCACCGTTTGGGAGAAAAAGGCTTTTGAAATCGCGAGGTGGGGGAATTTCTAACCTCAATATTGGTTTTTTGAGTCTCCTGGGCGAACGGCTTAATGTAGTTCGAAGCCAGAAGATGAGACAAGTTTTGCCATATTTTTGCACATTCTCTCAAAATTTGAGCCCTTAATGTCGAATAGTTTCCAATAAAACAGCTTTTAAAATCTCGAGGTGGGGGAATTCCTAACCTCAATCTTGGTTTTTCGATTCTCCCGACCGAACGGCTTAACGTATCTCGCAGCCGTAAAGCTTAACCCAGTTTTGCCATATTTCCGCACATTCTCTTAAAATTTGAGCCCTATATGTCGAATAGTTTCCAATAAAACAGCTTTTAAAATCTCGAGGTGGGGGAATTCCTAACCTCAATCTTGGTTTTTCGATTCTCCCGGACGAACGGCTTAACGTATCTCTGAGCCGTAAAGCTTAACCCAGTTCTGCCACATTTCCGCACATTTTCTCAAAATTTGAGCCCTTAATGCCGAATAGTTTCCAATAAAATAGCTTTTAAAATCTCGAGGTGGTGGAATTTCTAGCCTCAATCTTGGTTTTTCGATTCTCCCGGACGAACGACTTAACGTATCTCTGAGCCGTAAAGCTTAACCCAGTTCTGCCATCTTCCCGCACATTTTCTCAAAATTTGAGCCCTTAATGTCGAATAGTTTCCAATAAAATAGCTTTTAAAATCTCGAGGTGGGGGAATTCCTAACCTCGATCTTGGCTTTTCGATTCTCCCGGACGAACGGCTTAACGTATCTCGGAGCCGTAAAGCTTAACCCAGTTCTGCCACATTTCCTCACATTCTCTCAAAATTTGAGCCCTTAATGTCCAACAGTTTCCAATAAAACAGCTTTTTAAATCTCGAGGTGGTGGAATTCCTAACCTCAATCTCGGTTTTTCGATTCTCCTGACCGAACGGCTTAACGTATCTCGGAGCCGTAAAGCTTAACCCAGTTTTGCCATATTTCCGCACATTCTCTCAAAATTTGAGCCCTTAATGTCGAATAGTTTCCAATAAAATAGCTTTTAAAATCTCGAGGTGGGGGAGTTCCTAACCTCAATCTTGGTTTTTCGATTCTCCCGGACGAACGGCTTAACGTATCTCGGAGCCGCAAAGCTTAACCCACTTCTGCCACATTTCCACACATTCTCTCAAAATTTGAGCTCTTAATGTCGAATAGTTTCCAATAAAACAGCTTTTAAAATCTCGAGGTGAGGGAATTCCTATCCTCAATCTTGGTTTTTCGATTCTCCCGGAGGAACGGCTTAACGTATCTCAACGCCGTAAAGCTTAACCCAGTTCTGCCACATTTCCGCACATTCTCTCAAAATTTGAGCCCTTAATGTCCACTAGTTTCCAATAAAACAGCTTTTTAAATCTCGAGGTGGGGAAATTCCTAACCTCAATCTTGGTTTTTCGATTCTCCCGGACGAACGGCTTAACGTATCTCGGAGCCGTAAAGCTTAACCCAGTTCTGCCATATTTCCGCACATTTTCTCAAAATTTGAGCCCTTAATGTGGAGTAATTTCAACGAAAATGGATTTAAAAAATTCGAGGTGGGTAGGATGCCTCTTAGACGCGATTTGATGCTTCCTGGTTGATCTTTTCGTTCGGCTGACGCCCCCCTCTGCCCCCTATGACCGATAACGGGGTCTTCGGAGCAACGATCGTGTGTTCCCATGCAGCTATAGGACGAGAGGGATTCTCGGGAGAGAGAAAGAGACACGAGGAGAAAGAGAAGCCGGTAACCCACTCATCGCTCCCGTTACTCACGCCGCTTACACTGAGACTCGGTCGCTCTCCAAGCAACCAACAAACTGTATACGTAGTCGTAATACACCGAGTTTTACGGTACAAACTCTTTTTTTATCAGTCCCACGGAAGATTATGCAGCGGTACCAGGAGAAGAATCGAGGACGAGAGGTCAACGAGGTCAACGACGATTTTTTTCCTCGGATCCACATCAATTCAATTTTGCGTCGATGTTAGATTACAAATTAGTCAAATCAGTCACTGATAACGTTATCACGTGCAATGTTATCAGACAATTCACACTGCTTTTCAAAAATTATTATTAAAAAAAAGCTCTTCAAAAATTATTATTAAAAAAAAGTTTTTCAAAAATTATTATTAAAAAAAAGCTTTTCAAAAATTATTATTAAAAAAAAGCTTTTCAAAAATTATTATTAAAAAAAAACTTTTCAAAAATTATTTAAAAAAAAATAAAAAAAAAGTTTTGCAGGGAATTCCGGTTAAAGGAAAATATTAAGTGAGGTCAGTGAGGTCAATGAATCAAATTCCAATTATAAAAAAAAAATAAAAAAAAGGTTTTCTAGGGAATTCCGTTTGAAGGAAAATATTGAGTGAGGTCAGTGAGGTCAACAATCAGATTCCGACTATAAAAAAAAAATGTAAAAAAAGGCTTTGCAGGGAATTTCGGTTGGAGGAAAATATTGGGTAAGGTCAGTGAGGTCAGTGGATAATTTTCCGCCCCCCTTTCCCCACTCCTAAAAATTGTATCGCGACAAAAAAAAATCATCCTTTTGCTATCATTTATCTGAACCGTAAGAAGACAGGAAATCCGACCAGAAACCGACCAGAAATGAAATACGACTCGTCGAGTCGACTCTTTCGAGTCGAGTGTAACAGTATCGAGACTCTTTGGCGGGAACCGAGCGCGGCCGATCGATTTCTCTCCGGCTCGCGACCTACATTGAAATTAGTGTCTATTAAGCGTGCAAGGACTATTCCGGACTAGCCGCGCGCCTGGTGTCCCCCCTCAGATCCTTGCGGACGTTACAAAAAAAATAAAAAAAATATATCCGGAGCAAAAAAGCAGCGAGAAAGGCAGAGTCAGAGGCTCTTCGCGTTTGACCGGTTTTACTAATTTATTGAACCATTTAGATTATCATCATTATTATTGTTATTATTATTATTATTAAGTATATCAATAAATATTATTTATTAATTATTGTGAATTATTTTATTTTTATTATTTCGACTAGATTATCATTATTATTATTGTTGTTGTTATTATTATTAATTCTATCAATAAATATTATTAATTAATTATTATGAATTATTTCTGATCTATCGCAATTTCTGACCGGGGCCCGACTTGGGTCGAAATGTAATAGAATTTTTTACCGGAGTCATTTTATGCAATTTTCTCGCGCTGGTCAGGCCCTGGCCAGGCCGGGGGAAGCCCTGTCCAGGCCTGACCAGGGCCCGACTTGGGCAGAAATGTAATAGAATTTTTTGCCGGAGTCATTTTATGCAATTTTCTCGCGATGGTCCGGCCCTGGCCAGGCCAGTGGTAACCCTGTCCAGGCCTGACCAGGGCCTGATTTGAGCCGAAATGTAACAGAATTTTTTACTAGAATCATTCTATGCAATTTCCTCGCACTGGTCAAGCCCTGGCCAGGCCGGTGGCATCCCTGTCCGGGCCTGACCAGGGCCCGACTAGTTTTTTTTTTTTTTTTTTTTTTTTTTAATAGGAAATCAGGACGGGAGGCTCGAGAGAATTTTGTAACGAGGCTGGCGAAGGAAGCAGAGTGGAAGGAACACGAAATTTTTTTTCCACTGCTTGACTTTTGACTTTTGACTTTTGAATTGTTTGAATAAAAAATGAAAAAAAAATAAAAAAAAATAGTGGGACACGTACCTTCGGCGCAGCTTGCGAGGAACTTGCCGTTGCTGGAGAAATTCATGTCGAGGACGGGCCCGGTGTGACCCTTGAGCGCGCCCACCATCCACGAGTGCGTGAACTCCTGTTGTGCCTCGCGACGCTTTTTATTCTTGGCACGTTTGCCGCTCGTCGCGGCGCCATTGCCGCTGCTGTTCGTTGCCGCCGCTGCTGCGGCTGCGGCTGTTTTGCCGGCTTCGATTGCCGAGTCGGCTTCGTCGGCTTTGTCGTCCTGAAGCTGCTTTCCTGAGCCATCTATGATTCAACAGAGAAAAACAAACACTGTTTATATACACTCATCATTATTTTACGTCACAATTATTATTATTATTCATTTCTTAGAAATGAATTTTCGGATCTTTATATTAATATTAATATTATTATTATATTAAATAATAATAAATAGCAATGATAATTATTATCATTATTACATTTTTTTTTCTATAATGATTTTTCGTACTTTTAGACACAGAATTTTTCTCTTCCTTGGTATTATTATTGTTATTATTATACTAAATAATAATGAATAGTAATAATGATTATTATCATTATTTAATTTTTTATTTTTTTCTGTAATGAATTTTCGTACTTTTGGACACAGAATTTTCTTCTTCCTTAGTATTATTATTATTATAATAATACTGAGGATTAATAAATAGTAATCATTATCATTATCATTATTATTATTATTTCTATTATTTTTAGTTAAAAACAAATTTATAGTGAATTTTTCTACTTTTGAACAAATTTTTTTTCTTCCTTAGTATTATTATTATTATTACACTAAGTAAGAATAAATCGTAATAAATCATATTATTATTATTATTACTATGTAAAAAATCTTTTTTTTAAATGAATTTTCATACTTTTGTTCACAGAATTTTCTTCGCTCTTATCACGAGCTCGTCTACGTCTGAGCCTTCGCTTTTTCGACTTTGACACCGTTTGAACCGTCAAAAGATCCATGTTTTCAATTTCAAACACTTCGAACTGGGAAACTCGATGCCAGCAAAATTTGTACCGTTCAGTTGGAAAGACTTTCTCGTAATGAGTAAAACCGAGAATCCTGAGTTTCCTTTTATGCGCCGAAAATTTGTCGCAGGTACAATTAAGACCCTTTTGGAGGGGAGGGGGCTGACCCCTCCCCCCTCCATTCTGGAATAGGGTCGAAACGACCCTATTCCAGAAGTATGAAAGGGATTCCTGACTCATTAGTTTTCGGTCTGAGCCGATGATTCGATGCTACCGACGCGATTAGAGACTTTTAACCTGCGGCGAATGCGGAAGTCCATCGCCCTTGAAAAAAAAAAAAATGTCGAATCTATATTCCATTGGTGTTTATGTGTGTATTTATTCGTCCTTCGTGGGGCAAGACAGACCTCGCATATTTATTCCACGTCGAAGGCGACGACTTCCCCCATCGAAAAAAAAGTCCCACACAATTTTTTACCCGCGAATTTCTTATCATTGACAATTTTTTTTAGCTGCTTTATCATTGACCATTTTTTTAGCCACTTTACCATCGAACATTTTTTTTAGCCGCTATATCATTAACAATTTTTTTTTAGCCGCTTTATCATTGACAATTTTTTTTAGCCGCTTTATCATTGACAATTTTTTTTTAGCCGCTTTATCATTGACAATTTTTTTTAGCCGCTATATCATTGACAATTTTTTTTTAGCCGCTTTATCAATGACAATTTTTGTCGGCACAATACAAATTGTTTCGTCGGATCCGAGGCAAATATTCCGCCGTGAATCATCGAGGCTTGTTTTTTTTCTGCTCGGTTTTTATCGCGCGCGTCCTTGACCGGCGCTAGACGGGCTCGGTGGACGATAAAACGGCGGAGATAAACGAAACTCGGGGACTGGTCGTGCGCTATATAGGACATTTCAGGTGAAGTTAAAGGACCGAGAAAATTGAATCAAATAATTTTTATAGAAAATCTGTGGAATTTGGTTACATTCGGGAGCCAAGTCGGGACCTGGTCAGGCCTGGATAGGGCCTGACCAGGTCCCGACTAGCTCGAGAAAATTGCATAGAATGACTCTGGGGAAAATTTCTGATACATTTGATCCCAAGTCGGGCCCTGGTCAGGCCTGGACAGGGCCTGACCAGGTCCCGACTAGCTCGAGAAAATTGCATAGAATAACTCTGGGGAACAATTCTGACACATTTCATCCCAGGTCGGGCCCTGGTCAGTCCCGGTACCATGGGCCTGACCAGGGCCTGACCAGCGCCAAAAATTGCCCACAATAACTCTGCTAACAAATTCTGACACATTTCATCCCAAATCGGGCCCTGGTCAGTTCTGGTCCCACGGGCCTGACCAGGGCCTGACCAGCGGCCCTGTAACGCTGTAAATTATCTACCAAAGAAGCTGAGAATAATCCAATGCGTCACGCGCAGCCTTTTGTCGCATTTAGAAGCCGATTCGAGTCGGAAAAAAACGAGGAATATTCAAGGAAACGTCACCGACCTTCGTTTCAATGATTGGATACAAAATGGAGGCGAGTGTGGATTAAAAAGAGGCAGTGTGAAATAACGGAGGATGACAATGGCGTCGATGACGAATTAAGAGAACCGAAACGTTACGCGTCGATGACGCAGAATTTTTCTCGTCTACCATTTTTGGGAGAACGATTGTCTTCGGATTCGACGGATTCGACGGACAAAGCGCAGAGGCTGCGACTCGAATCGTCTCCGAGGATCAAGTCGGGACGATTTGGCAATGACACAACCAGAAGCGGAATTATGGTCCGCGTTTGGCGCGTCCCTGACCTGCGCCACGAATGTGCAATTGTCGAGGCTCAGAATTATAGAGTCGCTTTAAATGTTTTTTTTTTTTTAATGTATTTTGCTGATAGTCGATTTTTTAAAAAAATCCTTTGAATCGAAAATAAGATGAGTGACGCATGCGCAGACCCTTCTGACCTGACCTGCGCAATAAATGTGCAGTCACTTTAATTTTTTTTTTTTTTTTTTTTTTTATATTGAGTAGATAGTAGATTTTTGAAAAAAATCCTTTAAATCGAAAATAAGTCGAGTGGCGCATGCGCAGACCCTTCAATCCTGACCTGCGCAACGAATGTGAAATTCGAGTCACTTTGTTTTTCTCATATTTTGCAGGTAGCTTATTTTGGGGAAACCCTTTACATCGAAAATAAGTGACGCATGCGCAGACCTTTCGGTTCAGGTAGCAGAAATATGATTCGTAATTGCTACCTGAATTATTGTGATTATAATTTGTTGTTTATATTTTTCCAGCGTCGGGCAAAATATTAATTTTAGGCACAAGGATAAAATTATTGGAAAATAATAAAAATTGGAAACCCTTTAAATCGAAAACAAGTCTGACGCATGCGCAGACCTTTCGGTTCAGGTAGCAAAATTATGATTCATAATTGCTACCTGAATTATTATTATTATTAATACGTTGCTGTTTGTTGTTTATTATTTTTCCAGTGTCGGACAAAATATTCATTTTAGGAACGAGGATAAAATGAAAAAAAAAAAAAAAAAAAAAAAAAAAAATAATAATAATAATAATCTCTCGAAATATGATTCGTAATCGATACCCGAATTATTGTTATTATTATTATTAATACGTTGCTGTCCGTTGTTTATGTTTTGCGACCGTCGGGCAAAATATTAATTTTAGGCACGAGGATAAAATCGAAAGAAAAAAAAAAAAAGTTAAAAAATCATTTCCCCAAATTTGCCGACTCCAAAAATAATTCGCGTATTTTTTGGAACGAGACGAGACGTCGCAACAACAAATCGACGACGCAATTGGAAAAATATGACGCGCATGCGCAAATCGAGACACGAGCCGCGCGAAAATATTATTTCGTTTCCATCAGAATTTGCGTCAAGAGTAAAAAATAAAGAAGCTTGTTTGTTTATCGAAACATGTGGCGGATGTTTACAAAAAAAAAAAAAAAAAAAAAAAAAAAAAAAAAAAAAAAAAAAGCACGAAGATTAATCGTCGCATTTGCACTTCGCTTTTTTTTTTTGCTTGCTCTTCGTTACTGACCACCGACAACATTTATTTTGCTCGAAGAAAGTCTGAGTCCCGACCTTCGAGCTTCGGAAATCCAAACGACGCAGTCGCAGTCGACGACGTTCGTCATTTTTCACTTCCGCTCCTCCTTTTCTTGATCCTTATGCAAATCAGGCGAAAAAATAATTAACCGTCCGCATATTTATGAGTCGCGATATATATGTCGACACTTCGGATCCAGTTCGGCAATTTTTTGATGGGGAAAACTCGTCGCGCGCCATTTTATCAAATTTCAATTCTATATCGAGAGCCAAATGTTATTATGATCATTATTATGATTATTAATAGTGTGACTATTATTGCGATTATTATGATTATTAATAGGATGACTATTATCATGATTATCGAGCGCCAAATTTTATTATGATAATTATTATGATTATTGCTAGTGTGACTATTATTGCGATTATTATGATTATTATTAGGATGACTATTATTATGATTATCGCGCGTCATTTTATCAAATTTCAATTCTATATCGAGAGCCAAATGTTATTATGATCATTATTATGATTATTACTAGTGTGACTATTATTGCGATTATTATGATTATTATTAGGATGCCTATTATTATGATTATCGCGCGTCATTTTATCAAATTTCAATACTATATCGACAGCCAAATGTTATTATGATTATTATTAGGATGACTATTGTTATGATTATTATGATTATTATGATTATTGTTATGACGGCTATTATTATGATTATTATCATAATTATGATTATGATTATTCCAATTTACAGAAAGAATTTTTACAACTTAAATAATCTGCTGAATTGATGATTTTTTTTTAAAGCGAACTTTTTTTTATAACGCTGATAAAAAATGCACCTTGAGTTTTTTTTTTCTATAGACGAATTTTCAAGGCGACGGAAGGAATAAAAAATTAAGGGGCAAAAAAACAGTGCGTGTCGCGTTAAGAGAGGACGTGACCCCCGCGTCAAGGTCGTCGACTCTGCGAGTCGGCGATTAAAAAAAAAACGTGAGCTGAATTGCAGAAATGAAATTTGTGTCCAAAATTAAATTTGAACAGGGATTTCGATTTGTGTGGGTTTTGCTGTTTTTGTGAACTGGTTTTTTCCACTATCAGTGCGTAAGAATTTTAGACTGGGATTTTCGCTGGTGATAAGAAAGTCGTGTTTGCTTATTACTACTGATAAGGGAAATAAAAAAAAGTTCACTGCATGACTAATCCATTCGTCGTTTGCTCAAAGATTTTGCATTTTTTTAGCGCCGCAAAGTCAATTTTTTTTTTTTTTTTTTTTTTTAGTGGCTTTAAAAAAGGTGAAGAAGGCGCCGATCGATATATAGCGAAACGCTCTGAGATTGTTATCGCGGTTTCCGGAAGCCACGTAAACCGGAACTCGAGACACGCGCGAGCTATAAACGCGGTTTTAAAATAATAATAAAAATAAAAAAAAAATGTAAGAAAAAATACGAGGTGGAAAATATAATGTATTTTCATGGCTTTGACGCACGTAACCAAAGAGCAGAAGCAACCGACGCCGATGACGACGTCATCACTGAATTAAAAAAAAAAAAAAAATCATTTTTTGGATTTTTTTTTCTCGAATTTTTCACTTTTCGGGCAAATAACCCTCATTTTTGGAATCAGCGGAAAATTTTCTATAAGATAGGCCTTTAAAACTTCGTTAAATCGAAAATTTTTTTTTGGCCAAAAAATTGAAGGGGTACCCCTTCTAAAAATTTGCGATTTTTGAGGGTTGACTTTGAAATTCTGTGAAAAATTGAAAAATTGAGATATCGCTTTCCGCTTTGTGGCATTTTTTTCGTTGAAGAGTCTTCTTTCGAATGCAAAAAGAAAATCCAGATTTCATCGATCCAAAAAAAAATTACAGTAATTTTAGTGAAGGGCCGAAATTCGTAAAAACCAAAAAATCATTTTTCGCATTTTTCTCCTCAATTTTTTATCTTTTCAGCCAAAAATCTATCATTTTCGTAATCAGCAGAAAATTTCCTATCGGATAGGATTTCAAAACTTCGTTAAATCGAAAATTTTTTTTTGGCCAAAAAATTGAAGGGGTAACCCTTCTAAAAACTTGCGGTTTTTGTGGGTTGACTTTGAAATTCTGCAAAAAATCGAAAAATTGAGATATCGCTTTTCGCTTTGCGGCATTTTCTTTGTTAAAGAGTCTTCTTTCGAATGCAGAAAGAAAATCCAGATTTCATCGATCCAAAAAAAAATTACATTGATTTTAGTGAAGCCCCAAAATTCGAGAAAATTAAAAAATCATTTTTCGCATTTTTCTCCTCAAATTTTCATCTTTTCAGGCAAATAACTATCATTTTCGTAATCAGCAGAAAATTTCCAATCGGATAGGCTTTCAAAACTTCGTTAAATCGAAAAAAACTTTTTTGCCAAAAAATTTAAGGTACGCGAAATCATTTTTCGCGTTTTTCTCCTCGAATTTTCAACTTTTCAGGCAAAAAATTATCATTTTCGTAATCAGCAGAAAATTTCCTATCGGATAGGCTTTTAAAACTTCGTTAAATCGAAAATTTTTTCTTTGCCAAAAAACTGAAGAGACGCGAAATCATTTTTCGCATTTTTCTCCTCAAATTTCCAACTTTTCAGGCAAAAATCTATCATTTTCGTAATCAGCAGAAAATTTCCAATCGGATAACCTTTTAAAATTTCGTTAAATTAAATTTTTTTTCATTTCGATTTTTTCTCAAATTTTCAGTTTTTCTATACGCGAATCCTGAATACATATAAATGTGTATATGTGTGCAACAGTGTCTGAAATGCATTTCGCGCAGGCGAACCTCGTCGCCCTCGCGAAGAAAGCGAGGGAGAGACGGGAAACCGTGTAAAAATAAACCCGGCCGATCTATATTTGTATAAACGGCGCCGCGCGGACCAAGCGACACAGGAAGCATGGTGGGAGCCTTTCCCCCTTATCCCTCGCTCCCTCTTCCCACCCTTTGAGTGGGAAGAGGGGAAGGAAGGGGCAAAGGCTCAGGCTTGGAGGGGAAGAAGGGGGAAAAGACTGAGGCTTCGCAAAAGAAGAAGTTCACAGCGAGGCACACGTGTACCCTTCGCGACTGGACGCACGTGAGGCGGCAAAAGTGCCTCGAGGCGAATGCAGCGCCACCACGCAGATGTCTCTCTCCTCTCCTCTCCCCATTTTATTTTTATTTCCTTTTTTTCCACGTGTAGAGCGAGCAGCACTACATCGCTATGTATATATGTATAGGACATATACGCAACGGAGGGCTTTTAACAACGAAGTTTCGTTTATTATTATTAATATTATTAATAATATTAATATTAATATACAATTTTTTTTCAATTTTTTTTTCCACGTGTAGCGAGCAGCACTACAATGCTATGTATATAGGACATATATACGCAACGAAGGAGAGCAATTAACAGCGAAGTTTCGTTTATTATTATTAATATTATCAATAATATTAATATTAATATTAATATTATAATTTTTTTTTCCACGTGTAACGAACAGAACTACAATGCTATGTATATAGGACATATATACGCAACGAAGGAGAGCAATTAACAGCGAAGTTTCGTTTATTATTATTAATATTATCAATAATATTAATATTAATATTAATATTATAATTTTTTTTTCCACGTGTAACGAACAGAACTATAACGCTATGTATATAGGACATATACACAGCGGAGGAGAGCAATTAACAGCGAAATTCCGTTCATTATTATTATTATTATTATTATTATTATTATTATTTTTAATGATTTTCAAATTTTTTTTCCACGTGTAGTGAACAGCACTACAATCCTATGTATATAGGACATATATACGCAGTGGAGGAGAGCAATTAACAGCGAAGTTCCGTTTATTATTATTATTTTTTTTTTAAATTTTTTTTCCACGTGTAGCGAACAGAACTACAACGCTATGTATATGTAAAGGACATATACGCAACGGAGGAGGGCGTTTAACAGTGAAGTTTCAATAAGCGAGGTTCGACTGTAGCATAGTCGTCGCCTATGCGTGGTGCATCCTCCACCGGCGTTTTGCGCTTGCGCGCAAAACGGCAAACGCAGCGCTGCAGCCATGCGCGCGCGTCTGGCGCGCGCATGGCTCTCGTTTCGTCACTTTCCGTCCGCCAGGACCGAACGAAACCGAGTCTCGAGAAAAAGAGTGAGAGACATGGAACGAAAAAAAAAAAGTTCCGGAGCTTCGACCGCTGCGCCGCGAAATAAAATACATCCAATCATCAATTCGCATTTATAAAATATTATAAAATAAAATAAAAAAATGATAAAAAATATATATATACAGCACAACGCAGTCTAAGTCATTTTTAAATAATCATAATTTCAAGTCCGTCTCTATAAGAATATCCAAACGGTTCGCATCAATCGAAGCGTAGCAGCACTTATTCGTTATTCGAGGTTTTCGTAAAGTATTCGTCAACTTCTTAGATGCGCCAATTTGGCTTTACTTCTCAAAAAAAAAAAAAAAAAAAAAAAAAAAAAAAATGGGAAAACCGATGACTTACTCTCGTCGGATTGTCTCGTCGAGAAGCGACCGGTGACGTAGCTGACGAAGGCGACGACCGCGCCAATGACGATCGAAGTGACGACCACGAGGACCGGGATCCTCATCCCGAGAACGCTCCTCGCCTCCGGGTCATCCATAGCGAATATATAGGTAATTTCCGGGCGAACCGGACGAGTCACAAACGACGAATTTTTTCACTCACGAATCTTTTTCACTCAGCACCCGCGTGTTTCTCGCCGTCCGGGCGAGTCGAGTAAAAGATCGCTCGGAGAGCCGATAAGAGACACACTCCCGGCGCGCGCGACGACTACAACGACTACTAAGAGTATCGCGAGGCGTCGCGGCAATCATGTAACCCACGATGCTCTCCGCTCAGCGACGACGCTTTCGCGAATCCTGCGTTCAGCGGCTTCGGCGGCTCGGCGCAGCTGCGCTGTGCCTTCTGCGCACTGCGCTCTGCGCACGCACACTGCGCACGCACACTGCGCACGCACACTGAAGGAGATGCGCAGCACACACTCACACAGAGACACACTGCGCACGCGTCACCTTTTCTCTCGTCAGTTATTGGACGAAAATGGAGACGAAAGTGAAAATGAGAGAGAGAGGTGATAATAATGATAAAAAAGGAAACTGGAGAAAAGTGATGAAGAGTGGCGAAGCAGTTCTCTAAGCTTCTCTCAGAGCTCTCGGCGCGAAGACAACCGGCGCACGACTCCGGTCGCGAGGGGGGTTCACACATGCGCAGCACCAATACTAAGACGCGAGGTGCGCGCGCAGCACCAATACTATAGTGAGGTGCGCGCGCAGCAGCTTCGCACACACGCCGCCTATCAGTTTATTGCGGCGCGGAGGCAGCGCCGCGACGGCAAATTTCTGCGTTGCCGCTTTACTCGTCCACTGCTACTGAATCGTTTTCGTTTTGTTGCTTTTGCTGCTGACTCTGTTGATGTAGATGTCTCCTGTTCGGTTTTGTGATAGTGATCGTTGATAAGAAGCGCCGGGGGGCAACTTTTCGAGCCGCCCTTATCAGCATTCTCCACTTTCGAGGGATCCTCTCTTCGCTGTCCTTTATTCGCTGCCTCTGCTCAACGTTTTCGCTCTGTTTTACCGACACTTCCGGTTAATTCACTAGCTCACTTCCGGTCCGGCTCACAATTATCTTTCGATCTCCGCAAATGATTTTTTCAACGAATTTCCGGAAATAAAATTGCCAAGACCTCAATCGGCTAATCACTGCGAACAGGTTTCTACTTTACCGACGTTTATCTCCCAAATCCGAATAAACACGTTTTCTCTCCGAATGTAGCTGATATCGATTGAGAGAAAAAGACAGAGAGAGATGCACTGAGACAAGAAACGTGCGCGCGCAGCTTTTGTCGCTCTCGAAGCAGAAGTGAAAACGCGTGACACACGTTCGCCGCGTTTCGATCGTGACTAACTAAGACGTCTCTTAGGTATCTTCGCGTACAACCACCGCGTGGCTTGTGTCCCGCGCGGCGCGAAACGTTGCCGGTATATACCTCCTCTCAGCTGCCGCTGATCCTTCTCCTCTCGCTTCATATCCCTTCCGCGAGCCGGGCTTCCCCCCTCGGCGCCTGCGCCGAGGGGGGAAGCGCGGATTGGCGGAGGGAGGGAGGGGGAACCCCCCTCCGCGGATAGCGGCGCGCGCACCTGCGTCGCCAATCGGCGGCTCGACTACAGCGGAATTCCTATTGGTTCGAATTAATTCGCTTTTTTTTAATTGCGAAGCATCTCGACTCGTCTCAGTTTCGAAAGAAAACGAGCTGCGTAGTTGAGACGTTTTTTTTTTTTTTTTCAAGCGACTTATGAACGGTGACGAAGTGATTCGCGGTTATTTCATCTTCAGTCGGGGCGAGGAAATCGTCGGGAGATACCGAAGCACTGCGAAACTTGGGGAAAAGTTGCGTGAGACTTTTCGAACGATGCCCTCGATCCGCCCTTGCCTCCCCCCACCCTCCACCCTCACCCCTTCCTGATAATTCCTGATAATTTATTAAATAAAAAATAAACAAATAAATTCCTCTTTGGCAGACCAATGAATTTTTTTATATATTTTTTATTTATTGGAAATAGAATTTCAATTTTTCTATTTATTCCATTTTTTTATTTATTGGAATATTGGAATTTTTATTTATTGGAAATTCCAATATTCCAATAAATAAAAAAATTACAGCTGACCGGAAGTAGTTGGAAATGCAGGCACCTTTATTTATTATATTCCTGATAATTCATTAAATAAAAAAAATAAAAAAATTCCTCTTTGACAGACCAAGGAACTTTTTTTTATTTTTTTATTTTGTTTTATTATTGGGAATAGAATTTCCAACTGACAGCTGACCGGAAATAGTTTTGGGATAAATGCAGGTACCTTTATCTGAGGAGTTTTCACATTGCGTTTCATCGACGAGGTTCTGGCCAGAGCATCGAGAGGGGGCTCTCGGTCCTGCCTCGACCCTTATATACAGATATACAGGAGGCTATATATAGATATATACAGAAGCAAAACGCACGTGCATCGCAGCTGCTGAATATATAGGCTATTCCACGTTGTGGCTCTCGAAGCTCGGCGGGAGTCGTGGAAAGCCGGTCAGTAACGTGAAAAACATATACACATGTATACATATACAGTATACATATACAAGGTGTCCCAAAAGTAATAACCCTGTTCATAAACAGGGTTAAGCCAACAGGGTTAAGCCAACAGGGTTAGGGCCAAAATTTATCTAGTTCCGGCTGCTTAACCCTGTTCATAAACAGGGTTAACCCAACTGGGTTAAGCAGCCGCAACTTCATAAACAAGGTTAACCCTGTTCCAAGGGTTAACCCACTTATAATGTGTCAAAACGAGGAATCGTAACTTTTGACCCTCCCCCCCCCCCCCCCCCCGTTAACCCTGCTCGCTTAACCCAGTATATGAACAGGGTTAAGCAGCCGCAACTTCATAAACAAGGTTAACCCTCTTATAATGTGTCAAAACGAAAGGTCGTAACTTTTGACCTCCCCTTAACCCTGTTCCCTTAACCCAGTATATGAACAGGGTTAAGCCATCAGAACTTCATAAAACTTTTGGGTCACCCTATATATATATCCATGTGTGAGAGGATCAAGCGTTAAATTAGGTCCGTTACTCGCGCCCCGTTACTTTTGCCTCGTTCACGATCATCGTCGTCGCTGCCACTTCAGCTCCTGGCCAGGACGGCCCGGACTCACCGCACAGCTGCTTCGTCCTCGATACGAGTCAATCCGAACGACCCACGACCGAATTCTCAGCTTCCCCTTAATCGCGGTATCACCCCTCCCCTCCCTCTCCCCTCCCTCTCCCTCCGGGAGAGGGAGGGGAGGGGAGGGGGGAGAGTGTAACGGGAAAACCACAGAGGAAACACTCAGTCGACTTCCCCCTCCCCTCCCCTTCCTCGGATCGAGGGAGGGGAGGGGATCGAGGGAACCCCGCAATCCGCCATTTTGTTTTTTTTTTTATTTATCGTAATTTCATACTTGCCTCAATCTATTCCGAGTTAGGCGCCTTATCTTATCAGACAGGCAGAGAGACAGACCCCTTTGACCGATATAAACAGAGTACCTTTTTCAGTGTAATCAATGTAGTCACTACTATTACACAGTACTCGTTTTACTGATAAGAGAGGAGATGATAGTAATATAGATCGTAACCGAAGTTTATCTTAAAAAAAAAAAAAAAAAAAAAAAAAAAAAAAGCAGACTCGTTTGACCGATATAAACATAGTACCTTTTTCAGTGTAATCACTACTATTACACAGTACGAGTTTTTTGCTGATAAGGGACTCGATGATAGTAATAGCGATATATAAGAGTCGCGAAGTTATCGCGATTGTAATCGAAGTTTATTTAAAAAAAAAAAAAAAAAAAAAAAAAAGAGACGATCGCGTTGCATATGTTTATACAAAACAAAATGTGCGATTGCAAAGTTATCACGATCGGCACCAAACTTTATTAAAAAAAAAAAAAAAAAAAAAAAAAAAAAAAAAAAAAAAAAAAAAAAAAAAAAAAAAAAAAAAAAAAAAAAAGTGAGACACGAACGCGTTGCATATATTTATACAAAACAAAATGTGTGATCGCAAAGTTATCGCGATCGTAACCAAAGTTGATTAAAAAAAAAAAAAAAAAAAAAAAAACCGCGTCGCGTTTTGTATTTATACAAAACAAAATGAGAGACGTACGTGTCCGACTCGAGGCTAGCGGCCGTTTTATCTTCGGAGTCTCTTTTGTGAGTCGACGCTTCGCACTTAGCTATAGCTTCGCTATAGCTAAGTGCGGGCGCCTCTCGAGGCTTTCAAGGGCGCGAGCGCCTCTGCGTCGCTCTCTTTCTAGCAACAGTCTCGATGCGTAGAGTGATGAGAAGGAAAGCGGAGAGGAGAGGAGGAGGGAAGAGGAGAGGAGGGGGGCGATTCTAAGCCAGTCGTCACGCACACAGCGAGGCTCGAACCCGTTGGCTCTCGGCGGGCCAACGAACTCCCCGCCGAGTTTAAAGGTCGTTTGCCCTAAAGCCCGAGCCATTTTCATTGGTCTACCGAAGACACACGAATGTGGAATGGAATCTATAGGATCCCCCCCTCCCCCTCCTCCCTCCCTTCTATATAGACAAAGCCACGTTTTTTTGGCCTCTCGAGGCGAAATGGAATTTTACCTGCTGAGACGGAATCGTAGATCGCCTTTTTTTTTTCGGAGAAAAAAAGAACTAGTAATAATAATAATAATAATAATAACAATAATATACAAAATAATAAATAATAATAATGTTACGTATTGGCAATTTTTCCCACATAGACAATTCTCGTCACAAATAAAAATTAAAAAAAATAAAAATAAAAAAAATAATAATAATAATAATAATAATAACAATAAATAATAGCAATGTTACGTATTGGCAATTTTTCCCCCATAGACAATTCTCGTCACCAATTAAACAAAAAATAATAATAATAAGAACGAGTAATAATAAATAGATAATAATAATAAAGTAGCAATGTAAACATTGAAGGAAAAAAAGGAGGCGAAGATATGACCCAGTTAATCGAGTACATAAGTATATCTCGTATCTCTCGCGGCTTCCCCGCTGACCGTCTGACACTTTGTGCGCAGTTTCTTTTTCTTTACGACGAGCGACGCGAGCGACGAGTGGTGCGCATATATTTCTAAAATTATCAGAGGTCGATAAACCGCGTCCCTGTCATGAGGAGGAGGGGAGGAGAGGGGAGAGGAGAGGAGGAGGGAGGGGGGGGAGGAGGGAAGCGCCATTCGTACTAAAAATAATAATAAAAAATAATAAAAAAATAATAATAATAAACCGTTTCCCTGTCAGGAGGAGGGGAGGGGGGAGGGGGGAGGGGGTCACATGCGCACTGACAGCAATAATCATCCACTGCGCATTTTAAAAAAAAATTGCGCGGGAATTGCGAATTTCGAGCATAAAGAACTATTAAAAAAATAATAATAATAAACCGTTTTCCTGTCAGGAGGAGGGGAGGGGGGGGGGCACATGCGCATTGACAGCAATAAAAATCCACTGCGCATTTAATAAAAAAAATTGCGCGGGAATTGTGAATTTTGAGGATAAGGAACTTAGCTTCTTTGTGGATGGATTTAGTGCGCATGCGCAGAGCGTAGCTCGCGTCGCACCGAAAATAGACGACTTATAACGAAACGCGTTGCAATCTCGTCGCACGTTCAAGAAAAACGACACGTGTGACACGATGCGCATGCGCAATCGCTGACACTTTGTTTTTCTTCGCTCCGCCGATAAGATAGAGCGCATCGATTGTGCGGTTTATCTATATATATTCGTATTTATGCAGATTAGCGAAGCCATAAGTTTTTGCTTCACCTGAACTTTGGCAAAGAGCCAACGACGCAAAGTGCGCAATTCGGATTCTCAGTTCTGTTTGGGTTTTTGGAAAAGCAGCGAACTTCCGGTTGAGGGTTTAACCCAAATTATTTATAGATAATGACAGTGCCTTTTTCTGGGATTTCATTGACAGTTTCATTGACAATGTTTTTGGGTTATGTATAAATCATTCATTATCTATAAATAATTTGGTTTAACCCAAATTCATTATTATTAATATCTATAAATGATTTGGTTTATCCCAAATTATGTATAGATGAATAATTTGGGTTAAACTTAAAATAATAAGTAATAAATAATTTGGGTTATTTATTTGGGATAAATAATTTGGTAAAAAAAATTGGTAAAAATTGGCAAAAATTGGAAAAAAAATTTGGTAAATTTCGTTTTGGCCCAAATTATTTATAGATAATGACAGCGCCTTTTTCCGGAATTTCATTGACAGTCAAACGCAAAGTTGAAAATGATAATCGCAAGGAATGTTTTTTTTTTTTTTTTTTTTTTTTTTTGAAAAATTTCGTACTTCCGGTTTTGGGTTTTATCCATGGATAATTATTTATAGATAATGACAGCGCCTTTTTCTGGGATCTTATTGACAGTCAAACGCAAAGTCGTAGATGATAAGCGCGAAAATATTTTTTGGTATAAACAGCTCAACTGCTTCGCGGAGATGTAATAATAATGATTCACGCGAACTTTCCTGCTGAGCTCAGCGACTTCGATCTCACCGTGCTCAGCGATTAGTCAACCCAGCTGAATGACGCGAGTGACTCACTCCGCACTCCGCGGTAAGTATCCTCCATCACAACGCGTCCCCCGAACTCGTTATCACACTGGGAATCGCTTCCACTTATCGTTGCGTCAACCGAACTGTTTTCCCACCCAATCAAATTAATTCGTCACGATTCGATCGCATTTCATAAAATCGAATCGAACCACATTTCATAAAATGCGATTCGGAGCCAACGAAAATCGAAGAGCACGTGGCTGGCATTTAATTCGCGCCACGCGCCAATGACACATTTGCGCATGCGCAATAGATCGCAATTCGCATTTTATAAAAATAACCAGAAAAAAAATATTCAAATAGGTAAATAATAAAATAATAATAAACATTAATAATATTCATAATAATAAATAAAACAAAACAATAATGATAATAATGAGTAAAATGAAAAAAAAAAAAAAAATGATAATGACAATAATGGATGAAATACAATAATAATGATAATAATGAGTAAAGTCAAAAAAAAAATAATGATAATGAAAATAATGAATGCAATACAATAATAATGATAATAATGAGTAAAATGAAAAAAATAATGATAATGACAATAATAAATGAAATGCAATAATAATGATAACAATGATAATAATGAATGAAATAAAATAATAATGATAATAATGAATGAAATACAATAATAATGATAATAATGAATAAAATGAATAAAAATAATTAAAAAAAATGAGTAATATGTAAATTAATTCGACTCACCAGAATGATCGACAAATCCTTCCCGATCGATTTCCAAGGGAATCGTCATCGTGTTGTCGTTCTTATCTTCTTCCCTTTCAAACTTTTTCGGCTTCTCAAACTTTTTCTGCTTTTCAAACTTCTCCCTTATTCAAAAGGTTAAAAAGTCTCTCACGGTTAATCAGACGAAAAATCGTTCTCTGGCGAAATTTCGGAATTTTCGAGTCGCTGCTCTTTGGGTACCGCATGCTACGAAAACTCGACGTCAACTGCGCACGCGCGTGTGACTTGACAGTCGTGAGTCCCTTTGTTGACGTTTGATTCGTGGATCGCACGTCACGCGCGAACCATGCAACACGAATTAACGATAAGGCGATCTGCACTTGACGACTGACGTCCGCGAATCTCGATATTATTTTCACACGAAAATACACAAGAAAAATCAATAAAGATAAAAAAAAAAGAGAGAAAAACACCAGCTAAGTTGGAAATAGTGGGAAGCCCGCTTCGCGTCTTTGTCGCTACTAACGAGAAATCCGCTGCACGCAACTCGTCGCTTTTCTTGCGGCAGCAGCAGAAGCAGCAGCAGCGCCGATACTTGGCTCGTCTGACGTCGTCGTCTTCGTCGTCGTTCTCTTCTTCCTCTTCGTCGAGAAAGAAAGAAAGCTCTATACGTGCTCTATCTCCGTCGCACACGAAACACTGAATCACGAACTGCGTTGCTCGCGCCGCCGCAGCCAGTGGCTTAGGAAGAGCTCTGCACTGGCGACTCTTTTTTTTTTTTTTTTTCCCCGCCAAGCGTCTCTGTGAATAGCTGTGCGCTATCGGTGCAGCCGAGCAGCTTGTTTACATATGAGAAGAATTCCCAACGCAGTTGGGTTATACCTCGGGTTATACCTGACGCGGTCGGGCTAAGAGGTCTGAAGAGGCTGAAGAGCAGGCGACTGAGAGTCGTGGGAGGGAAGAGGCAGTCTCAGAGAGCGAAGAAGGAAGGACAACAAAAAAAAACTACACTTTTCTCTCTCAAAAAAGGAAAATAGAAAATACAAAAAATAAAAAAATACAAAATTAGTAATTAAAAAAAAAAAAATAATAAAAAAAACCCATCAGAGAGCGAAGAAGGAAGGAAGGAAAATATAATAATAATAACCAAGGTAAGAAGCAGAAGATAATACCGACGACAAAGCTGCACTACACTTTTCTCTTTAAAAAAAAATAAAAAAATACAAAATACAAAATAAAAAAAAAAAAAATTAGAAAATAAAAAAAATAAAAACTAAAACCCATCAGAAAAAGAAGAAGGAAGGAAGGGAAAAAAAGTAATAATAATAACCCAGGGAAGAAGCAGACGATAACGCAAAACGATAATACCGGCGACAAAGCTGTACCACATTTTTCTCTCTCAAAAAAAAAAAAAAAAAAAAAAAAAAAAAAAAAAAAAAAAAAAAAAAAAACGAAGAAGGAAGGAAATAATAATAATAATAATAACCCAGGGAAGAAGCAGACGATAACGCAAAACGATAATACCGACGACAAAGCTGCACTACACTTTTCTCTCTCAAAAAAAAGAAAATAAAAAATAAAAAATACAAAAAATACAAAATAAAAAATTAGAAAAAATAAAATAAAAACTAAAACCCATCAGAAAAAGAAGAAGGAAGGAAGGGAAAAAAAGTAATAATAATAACCCAGGGAAGAAGCAGACGATAACGCAAAACGATAATACCGGCGACAAAGCTGTACCACATTTTTCTCTCAAAAAAAAAAAAAAAAAAAAAAAAAAAAAAAAAAAAAAAACAGAAAACGAAGAAGGAAGGAAATAATAATAATAATAATAACCCAGGGAAGAAGCAGACGACAACGCACAGCGATAATACCGACGACAAAGCTGCGCCACACTTTTCTCTCCTCCCTTCCTCCTCCACTCCCTGAGCTAGTTTACTCTGCTGTATACATATACATATACATATACATATACATATACACATACATATACATATATATATACATATACATACAGCGTGTGTGCACTCTCGATGAGAGATCGTCTCTTGGCTCTTCTCATCATAATACACAGTGTGTACACTGTGAGTGCGCACGTTCAATATTTTTTTTCTCCTCCTCCTCCTCCTTATCTTTATCTCTCCGAACGTCTCAGAGATCTGCGTCTTCGCTGAATCAGTCAGCTGTGCTTCGATAATTCCACAAAAAGACTCTTATTAATCCCTTCGCCACGCTTCGAAAATACGCTGTTTGCTCCAGGAATTATTGTTTTTATCAATTTCAGACTCAGAATCAAAAGCAGACCGAAAATACGACCTTGTTTTTTTTTTTTCGCTAAAACGAAAACACGCCAATTTTTTCGATTCATCAGATCCGCGCTCAATGCCCTTGGTGTCATTTACGAGAAGCGTATTTGCTCTCCTCTCGGTCTTTTGTATCGTCGAAAATAAACGTCGGCGTCCTCGTAGAGCTCGTCGACTCCGAACACGCGTCGTCTGATTCTATAAACGCGTCTCTCGCGGCGCTTGTACCGCGTTTGAGTTATTGCCCGGCTCTGCTGCTGCTGCGCATCGAGGTTCAGTGGAGTGGGGAGGGGAGGGGAGGAGGGAGGATCGAGGCGCCCGAGATCGACGCGCTCGATCATCCGTTGAGCCGGTCGAGTTCTTTGTACGCAGTGACAAACGAGTATCAAGTATGCGACCTGTATATGCTATATATATGCTATATATATGTATATGTATTAAGAGAGGATATATATGAATATGAATATCGCCGATATATGTATATCGCCGATATATGCATAAATATGTATAAATATGTATATCGCCTATATATGTATAAATATGTGTAAATATCGTATATCGCCTATATATGTATAAATATGTGTAAATATGTATATCGCCTATATATGTATAAATATGTATACATATGTATATCGCCTATATATGCATAAATATGTATACATATGTATATCGCCGATATATATAAATATGTATATATACGTAAATATGCAAATATGTATATTGCTTATATGTAAATTACTATACTATATGTATATGTATATTGCTTATATGTATATTAATATAGTATATGTATATGTATGTAGCTTATAAGTATATTACTTATATATATGTAAATATTCAAATATGTATATAGCAGATATATATTTATATTGCCGACGATTGATCACCCAAGCCAGGCCCTGGTAGGGCCCTGATAGGGACAACACGATCCTGTAACACCGGAAGCACCGATACTCCGAAACCGGAAGCATCTCGTCGTCGTTGTCGTCGGACGCGAGGCGCTTCTATGAATGACGAGCGCGAACCTCCGCTTCGATTCGTTCAGGGCCGGCCTTCGATTTCTTTTTTTTTTTCTTTCGTTTAATTTATTTTATCATTGAGAATTGATAATGCCTTCCTACGACGCTGCGCGGAATAACAATGAACTCGAAATGGAGGGAGTTTCGTCTAGTCGCGTTCTCACGGAGGAGGACAGCGCCATCTGGCGGACGACACGGGAACTTTTAATAACGAAGGAGGGACTCGGTTGGTAAGGAAGATTACTACGTTATCAGGTCTCAGGTACGGCGTGAAGTTGGCTGCGACTCTCAGATACAGAGTGAAGTTGGATTCGATTGGAGGCGGACAGCGCGAGAACTTTTAATAGCGAGAGGACGACTCGGTCGGTAAGGAAGATTACTGTGTTGCCGAGTCTCGGGTATGGTATGAAGTTGGCTGCGACTCTCATATACAGAGTGAAGTTGGATTCGATTGGAGGCGGACAGCGCGAGAACTTTTAACAGCGAGGGGACGACTCAGTCGGTAAAGAAAATTACTGTGTTGCCGAGCCTCAGGTACGGTGTGAAGTTGGCTGCGACTCTGACATACAGCGTGAAGTTGGCTGCGACTCTCAGATACAGCGTGAAGTTGGCTGCGACTCAGATACAGCGTGAAGTTGGCTGCGACTCTCACATGCGGTGTGAAGTTGGCTACGACTCTCACATACGGTGTGAAGTTAGCCACGACTCTCACATACGACATAAAAATTGACTAAAAAAAGCTTTCGCGAAAAGCGTTCGCGTTGAACTGCAACTCAGCCGAGATGAGCAGTTTTTGCAGAAATCTGGCGCGACTCTGGGCAGCACGTCCGGCACTGCTTGCGACCACTCGACCCGCCTTAAAAACGGGTTCGTACTGCCTGTTACATATTTTTCCGCGGTCGCTGTCGGTAATGACGAGAAAAAAACTGCTACCTTTCCGCCTCGCGACCTCGCCGCCATCTTGTTGTGCAACAAGATGCATTGTTGCGTCGCGGGGGCGTCGTGACCGTGAAACACGCACCGTCCGACCGGTGTCCGGTTGCTAACGTCAGATCGCTTGTCAAAGTCACGGCGTAAATACAGTTTGCAGTTTGCAGTTTACATATTCACTTATATACATATATACTTATTTATAAAACGTATTCGTGCCTCAATCGAATTCTAAAACTTCCATTTCCAATTCTAAATGACGTGACACTTGAATTTTTTTAATCACGCATTTAGTTTTCGTGAAATATCGATTACAGTTTTTGTTACCGACCGAGCAGCAGTTTTTTTTCATCAGCTGCGCAGTTAGCGTTTCTAAGGCGGCTAACTGCATCAATTACCCTCTTATCTCGTTATATCCACCCAACATATATATACATATTCACCCAATACATATATACACATATATACACATATATACACCTATATACACATATATACATATTTATAAATCGTCGGCATTCGTCCCTCAATCGAATTCTCAAATTTCGGTAACAAAAACTGTAATTATTGATTACAGTTTTTGTTACCGACCGAGCAGATGTTTTTTTTTATCAGCTGCGCAGTCATATATACATATTTATAAATCGTCGGCATTTGTCCCTCAATCGAATTCTCAAAATTATAATCAATAATTACAGTTTTTGTTACCGACCGAGCAGATGTTTTTTTTTTTTCATCAGCTGCGCAGTCATATATACATATTTAAAAATCCTCGGCATTCGTCCCTCAATCGAATTCTCAAATTTCGGTAACAAAAACTGTAATTATTGATTACAGTTTTTGTTACCGACCGAGCAGATGTTTTTTTTTCGTCAGCTGCGCAGTCATCGTTTCTAAGGCGGCTAACTGCATCAATTACCCTCTTATCTCGTTATATCCACCCAACATATATATACATATCCACCCAACACATATATACACCTATATACACATATATACACATATATACATATTTATAAATCGTCGGCATTTGTCCCTCAATCGAATTCTCAAATATCGGTAACAAAAACTGTAATCAATAATTACAGTTTTTGTAGCTGCTCGGTCGGTAACAAAAACTGTAATTATTGATTACAGTTTTTGTTACCGACCGAGCAGATGTTTTTTTTCATCAGCTGCGCAGTCATCGTTTCTAAGGCGGCTAACTGCATCAATTACCCTCTTATCTCGTTATATCCACCCAACATATATATACATATCCACCCAACACATATATACACTTATATACATATTTATAAATCGTCGGCATTCGTCCCTCAATCGAATTCTAAAACTGGAACGCGCGTCGCGTAAATAATCCGACGACCGGTCGGAAAGTGATACTTTCCGCACGTCACCGCCAAAAGTGGGGGAGGTAGGGGGAGGCCGAAGAGGGTTGACACGAGGAAAGCCGCTGATCGCCGCTTCAGACGCATTTTTACTCGCGACGAGTTAATAACCAAGTGTTTTTTTTTTTTTTCGTCGTCCGACGAAAGATTTGCGGAGGATGAGCAACGACGGCAAAAAAGAGGAGCTGAGGAAGCGACTGACGCCTCTGCAATGGCACGTCACCCAAGAAAAGGGCACCGAGAGGTAATTGTTGTGACTTTTTTTTTTTTTTTAGTCCCGACTGAAGTGGCCTTCGTCTCCGCCTTCGGAGTTATTTTTAATCCCGTTTCGTCAGACTCAATCAGCACGTGGGTCGAGAATCGACGATACCGAAATTTCGGGGACGAAATTTGGGACATTTTTTGATAAATAAACAAAATTTTACGTCTTTGAGAATTATTTTAGCTAAAAAAAAATTGCATTTTTATGTCTCGAGCGAAGAAGTGTAAAAAAAAGTGGAATTTCTGAGCCCAATTTCTGACAAAAAGTGAATAATAATAATGATATTAATAATAATAATAATAATAAACATTTATTGGACATTTTGCCTAATTATGAATAATAAAAAAAAAATTGCATTTTGATGCTCCGAGCGAAGTGTAAAAAGAAATGTGGAATTTCCTGATTTCGGACAGAAAATTTCACCTGCGGACAATAATAATAGTAATAATAATAATAATAATAATAATTTATTTAACATTTTGCCTAATAATGTTCAATAAAAAAAAAATGCATTTTGATGTTTCGAGCGAAGTGTAAAAAAAAATGTGGAATTTCTGAGCCTAATTTCTGATAAAAAAAGTTTCACCTGCGAACAATAATAATAGTAATAATAATAATAATAATAATTTATTGAACATTTTGCCTAATTATGAATAATAAAAAAAAATTTCATTTTGATGTTTCGAACGAAGTGTATAAAAAATTGAATTTCTGAACCCAATTTCTGATCAAAAAGTTTCACCTGCGGATAATAATAATAGTAATAATAATAATAATTTATTGAGCATTTTGTACAATTTTTAATAATTAAAAATAAAATTGTGTTTTGATGTTTCGAGCGGAGAAATAAGATTGGGGAATAAATTTGGAATTTCTGAGACCGATTTCCAATGTAGCGATTAAAGTCGGAGACGTGGGACCGAAATAACATTTTCAAGAGCAGAGCCGCTCGGTGCGACTTTGCCATGGCCATTGGGCGGTTTATAAATAAAATTTCCGAAGCGTCCGACTGGCCCTGTGACACTTCCCGATCCTTCAATGTTAGCGTCTCCGCTGTTTTCGCTTTCTCCGAGGGTCCATTTTTTTTTTAGGCCTTTTACCGGATGCTACAACAAATTTTATGAGAGAGGAACGTACACTTGCGTAGTTTGCGACCAGGAATTGTTCTCCTCGGAGACTAAGTACGACAGCGGCTGCGGTTGGCCAGCCTTCAACGAGGTCTTGGATCAGGGTCGCATCAAACTCACCAAAGACACCTCCGGCGGTGAGCATTTTTTGCCACTCGATTTATTTACTCATTTTTATTTCTTCCGGATACCATTTTTTGAAATATTAAACCCTGCGCCTTGAACCGAACCTTTGCTCTGCTGCTTCGAAAGAGATTCGCCGGACGATTGATACATTTTTTTGCTAAAAAGAAAATAATATTCTAGCTTTGCGCAGTAAAAAAAAAAATGGCAAGACATTTTTTAATTTTTTAATTCTATAGCGTAAAGCTGGAAAATTATTTTATTTTTAGCAGAATATGATTCATTGGACAATTGATACATTTTCTGCTAAAAAGGAAAAAATTTTCTAACTTTGCGCAATGGAATTAAAAATAAAAAATTGGAAGGAATTTTTTTTATGCGATGGCTACACTTTTAATACTTAATACTTCTGTAGAAAATTTCCATTTCCATTTCTAGAGGATTAAAAAAAAATTGCAAGGAATTTTTTTTTATGCGATGACTTCACTTTTAATACTTTGCGTATCATTATTGTTATGAAAAAAATTTTCTTTAGCTTTGCGCATTGAGATCAATGAATTTTATCGTGACCTAATTTTTTTGAAATATCATTCAACATAATCACTTTGATAGTTTCGAAAATCGATATCTATCTTTGTTTTCATTGATAAGACGGATTAGAAATGATAATATTAATCTTGTTACTTGGATCAAATTGTTGGATGAAATTTTACTGAGCTTCTGATTCGAATATCTTAGAGCAGCAGTTTCCAGTCCCAAAAAAAAAAAAAATGTCCAATTTCCTGCCAAAAATCCTGCATGCCAAATGCTTAGAGTGTGATTGTGATAGACTTACATCATTTTTTCTCTATTAGTTGCTGTAAATATAGTACATCTTCAAAATCAAATTACATCAAATTAAATTAAATCAAAATTAAATTACTCATGAAAAAAACGTAACGCAAAAAAAAACATTCGTCGCTGTTTTACCAACAAAACTGATGGCAGTTAACAAAACGCCTTTTTTTCGCCAAATAACAGAAAAATAACATTTAAGGTAGTCCACCATAAAAAAAAATCAACAGATGCTTAAAACTATCTACAAATTATTTACAAAAAAATCAGGACTCATTTTACTACTGCGAAGGCTATTTTTAAATACTTTTTTGGGGATTTTTCAAATGACAAACCATTAAAATAGAATAATTTATAAATTCTGTACTATTTTTATTAACATTTAGACCAAATTTGTGAATGTTTTAAAGTCAATTCACAAAGTTTGTTTAAATGTTAATAAAAATGGTGTACAATAAAAAAAAAAATTCTGAAGATAAGATAAAAAATTTTGAAGATATATAATAATATCGATGAATATTATTACATTATTATTATTATTTCTATATTATTCTAATAATAATAATAATAATAATAATAATAATAATAATAATAATATAGACTTATACTATATTATTCTATATAGAAAAATATAGAAGATATATAATATCGATGAATATTATTGCATTATTTTTATTATTATTATTATTATTATTATTATTATTATTATTATTATTATTATTATACATTTTGTTTATCACAAATTATTTCATTCTAATGGTTTGTCATTAAAAAAAATAAAAAAAAAAACAAAAAATAGCCTTCAAACGACTCTTTTAATTCGCCTATTAGAAATTTTTTTCAACTTTCTTTTTTATTAAGTAGCTTTTGGAAAAAAAAAATTGTTATCACGGTGTCGGTCTCCGTTTAATCACACTCTATTGTTCTGTCTTTCCTTTTGCCTCCCCCACCTCTTCACTATCGCCAATGAACACAAAATGCGAAACGCGCGCGGCGATCGCCTGCGTTTAAAATGCGACGAACCGAAACAGTCGGTGGCAATCTACTATTGCTGATCGCAAACCCAGATATGGTGCGGACCGAGGTGACCTGTTCGAGCTGCGGCGCTCACCTGGGTCACGTGTTCAATGACGGTCCGAAGCCGACGAGAAAGCGATTCTGCATCAATTCGGCGTCGATAAGCTTCCACGAGGCCGGCGACGAAAAAAAATCCAACCCTTAAGGAGGAGGAAACGAGTCCGGCGAACGACAATCCTGAACAGAACTGCGAGGGAAAAACTGCTCGAAGAAAAAAAAAAAACAGACACGAAAATATTTTCCATTTTTTTGAGCTGCGACTCTAAATTCAGAAATAAAAAGGGAAAAAATGCTCGAAGAAAAAAAAAAAACAGAGACGAAAATATTTTCCCTTTTTTTGAGCTGCGACTCTAAATTCAGAAATAAAGAGGGAAAAAAACTGCGCGATGAAAAAAAAAAAAGAGACGAAAATATTTTCCATTTTTTTGAGCTGCGACTCTAAATTGTATCTCAACTCCACGATTTTTTATATATTATTATATAATATATATATAATATAATATTATTATTATTATATCATTTTTTATATAATATATCAAATTATTATTATATAATATATAAAAAAATCGATATAATAATCTCTTCGAGCAGGATAAAAAATTGCTCGAAGAAAAACAGACACACGAAAATATTTTTCCTTTTTTTGAGCTGCGACTCTAAATTGTATCTCAACTCCACGATTTTTTTATATATTATTATATTGTCGATATAATAATTTTTTCGAGCAGGAAAAAATTGCTCGAAAAAAAGGGACACACGTGAAAATATTTTCCCTTTCTTTGAGCTGCGACTCTAAATTCTATTTCAAAGCCACGATTTTTGATATATTTTTATATAATATATAAAAAATCGATATAATAATCTCTTCGAGCAAAAAAAAAAATTGCTCGAAGAAAAAACAGACACACGTGAAAATATTTTTCCTTTTTTACTTTTTTTTTTCGAGCTGCGACTGTAAATTTTGTCTCAACGCGACTATATTTTATATATTATTATATTCATATATAAAATATATTATATTATAAGTCCAAGTGAATAATTAATTAAAGTTCTCGATTCTCCAACGAATCTTCCAAAGTTTTTACTTTTTTTTTTTTCGAGCTGCGACTAAATTCCATCTTAACACGACGATATTTTATATATTATTATTATATATATTATCATATTCAAGCTTTGTATAAAATAATGTATTATTATTTGAATATATTGTAACAAATAATAATAAATTATTGTTATATTGAAGCCGCCTTCGTAGCCATAATTCGCGTCGCGACATTTTTCTAAGCCATAGATTTTATTTTTTCATGTGTGAAGATGCCATAAATGTAAATAATTGTAATTTGTGATGATAACGAATAAAAAAAAACATGTATACGAAAATTACTTACCTCTTCTTAACAATTTTATAAGTTTTGGACAGAAGTAAAATTGTACGCAAAATTGTTATAAAATGTTTCCTTATATTGTAACGTTTCAAAAGAAAAAAAAAATTAAAAATAAAATAAACTGATAAGAGTTACAGTACAATATATACGCAAACTTCTAGGCATTAATCTTTACAATAATTCATTATAATTTGCCATCCACGCAATTTCTATTTTTTTTTTCCTCAAATTCATTGTCGCTTAGAAAATCGTTTACCTTTTTCCTGAGAAATCAGGTTCCATTCGCTATTATTTTTATTTTTTATTTTTTGTTATCGACTGTCGGTAAGTGTAAAAAATCGTCGAAAATCATAAAAATAACTTTCATTGCTTTGCAAGTGTTTTAAAATAGGCCTCATTTTCCATTCACGAAGATCACGAAGCATTTTCAGAAACATCGTATTTAAAAAAAAAAAAAATTATTAAAAAAGCGACGAAACTCTTAACCTGATTTATAGGAACCTATCTCGCAGTTCTAAAACGGTAATAATACGCTTCTTAAACAGGATAATTCATTATAAATGCACTTGGAACGACGATCGAGACGCGAGGCGCAAATTAATCGATCGTTGATATGTTTTAGTTTGCGTCTCGTCGTCTCGTTTTTATTCCCAGTCGAAATTAAAATTTTAAGGGGTTATATCCGCAAATATAACCCCTTAAGGCATTTCTGTCGCTTCAGACTCACTTTATACAATTTTTCGAAAAATTAGAGAAAATTGTCGACACTTTTCGATAAAAAAAAAAAAAAAAAAAAAAAAATCCAAAGGCGTTGAAGAAATTAATTTTGCATAATAATAATAATGATTAAAAAATGTTATTACGAAATTGACGAAAAATAAAATTCCAAATAATAACAATAATAATTCTAATTGTATTTCAAATGATTTGTATATTCCAATTGTATATTCCAAATAATCATAATAATAATAATTCCAAAAGTAATTACATTTTGGAATTATTATTATTATGAAAATTGTAATTATCATTATAATTATTATTATTATGGAAAATTAATCTCTTCAGCGTTTTTCATAATCATGTTTTTTTTTTTTTTTTTCAGATTTTTATTTTATCGAAAATTGTCAGAAATTTTCCCAAATTTTTCGAAAAATAATCCAAAACGAGGCTAAAATGACGGACCTACCCCAATAATAGCTGCTAGCAACCGAAATATATAGACTACGATAACAATACGACGACGCAAAATATTCGCTCTAATTTTTATCTATAGATATTCGTGAAAATGCATTATCTCCAATCGCCTTCGCATAATAATAATGTGTTTTTTTAGTATCTCAATCTTCGACGAGACCTAATCTCTCCTTTCTCTCCTCGCATAATAATTATATTCTTACTAATACTAAACGTGCATAATTATTTTTTTTCTTCTCGCTACGACTTTTAATACCGTTTACAATTTCGGATCCATTTTTTTTGAGGACTTTTTGCTGAGTGGTAAAAGAGCAATTTTTTTTTTTTTGAAATACTGTTCATCCGTATTGCATTTTTTTTAATACGTCAATGCAGTCCCTGATTCTCAAAGGTAATCGGTACTTTCGACAACGAGCGTTAAAAAAAAAAAGTATAAAAAAAAAATCAAACAAGCCGGAAAAAAAATTATCAGGCATTTTGTTAATGAATCCTGCGAACCGACGAATCATCGAAATACAATATTACAGCTTTTTTTTTCGTTTATGAAATAATATATATGTCGCTTCCCTGGTAGAAAATCTGTAGCATTCTGTGAAATTCGGCCCAAGTCAGGCCCTGGCCAGGCCCGGACCGGGATTACACAACCCCGACCAGGGCCCGACCAGCGCCGAGTGTAACGCGGAAAATGTTCTACATCAAATTTTCGGCGTCACATTCGACCCAAGTCAGGGCCTGGTCAGGCCCGGGCTGGGATTACTCGGCCCCGACTAGGACCCGACCAGCGCCGAGTGTAACGCAGAAAATGTTTTACAAAATTTTTGGCGTCACATTCGGCCCAAGTCAGGCCCTGGTCAGGCCCGGGCCGGGATTACTCGGCCCCGACCAGGGCCCGACCAGCGCCGAGTGTAACGCAGAAAATGTTCTACATAAAATTTTCGGCGTCACATTCGACCCAAGTCAGGCCCTGGTCAGGCCCGGGTCAGGATTACTCGGGCCCGACCAGGGCCCGACCAGCGCCGTAATTTTTCGACCAGGGTTTTATCTCTTCGGTGCAATATAGGTATATTTTTTTTCCATTTGTTGCTGTTTTTTTTAGTTCGATAACTACGATACTCTCAGACTGTTTTCCTTAATTTTTTATCGACGAAGAGTTTTCTTTTGTTCTACATAAAAAAGAAATAAAAATCGAAGCTGACCCGAAAAATTCGCTAAAATAAACGTCAAAGGTTTCCTCGATGATTTTTTTTGTGGTCTTCGAAAATATAATTGTTAATTACAAAAGGCTCCAATGCTACGTCCGAATAATTTTTTTGTTCATTTTGGAAACCTTATCCATTATTCACTCTGTGATTTTTTTCCGATGGTCCGAAAAATGAAAGTGTTTTTCGAGATTTTTACGCTTCTAAAATGCGACGAGACTCAACAGGCACTTTTTTTTAGTGTCACTCAAAATGGTTCTTCGCGATTCTCGTTTTAAAATTTCGTCGATCTGTTCGTTTTTCGCAAACAGACTAATTTTTTTTTATAGTGTAGCTTGAAATTTATTTTAAGGTGGTTTTATTTTTATTTTTAATTCCCGTTTTGTCTGAAGCCGCATTTTTTTCGGATTTTTGTCTCATCGAGAAATGCTTCTAATTTTATTAAATGAAAAGTGCTACGTTTCATTAAATTCAAATAATTAATTAAATTCATTTAACTGGTTTAATCACTTTAATTGAATTATTTTCATTTATTTGATGTAATTTCTAAATATTAATTAAAAAATGCAAAAAAAATGTAGAACATTTTTTAAACTATTTATGCGACGTCAGACAAAAAAGGGACTACCTCAAAATTTTTGCGGACGCAAAGCAACAAATTCAGCTGTTCAAATTATTTTTATACTCATATTTACACTATTTTTTTTTTTTTTTCGAACTTGCAAATTATAGATATTCAGATCAGTGAAATTTTAAAACTCGCTTCGCGAAACAGTAAATTAGTTAGGCTGTTTGCTTAATTACTAACCGCTAGTCGGGGCCGGGCCGGGCCGAAAAAAAAAATAAACTCTTCCGTTCGCTCAACTTTGTCTCGAAAAATATAAGTCCGACGTGAACCAATTTTTTCTTCTCCTTTCGCCTTCGTCGTCTTCATCGTTTTTTTTTTTCGCTACAATTTTTTTTTTTTTTCATCTCGTCAAACGATAATATATTAAGAATAGGTGTCTCCTATTTATCAGTTCGTATCTGCTTATCGGTTATCATCTAATAAGGTTCTCGCTATAGGTAATGTATTTTTTTTTTTCTTACCCTCCTCGTAACTCATTATCAACTTGCGAGTAATACTAGGTTTATTTTTTTTTTATTTCTTGTTTTAGAAAATAACTGACAGCTTTTTTTCTTGCCAATGTGACGCGTTTTAAGGGGTTCCAATTAATATAGTTCCAAAAAATGTGAGATTCAAAGAGATTCAGAAAAAAATTTCGAACTTTTCCTAACGAAATAAAAAAATGTTTAAATAAAAAAAATTGATAAAAAAAAACAGGTCTAAAATATTACTCAGCAACTTTATTTTGCGATGGAAATAAATTTGTCAACTTTTTCGCAATACTTATGAATTTTTTTCAGAATTTTTTCGCGATTCTTAAATTTCCCAAAAATTGGTCGACAAAATTAGTCACGAAAATTCTAAAAATAAAATCAAGCATTCTGAATAAAAATTGATTTAAAAAAATGATAGAATATTCTGAAAAAATACAGAATATTTAGTAAAAAAAAAATCTGAAAATATAGAATATTTAATTTATAAAAAAAAAAAAAATCTGAAAAATATAGAATATTTTATTTGAAATATAGAAAATTCTGCTATTCTCAATTTTTTCAGTATTTTTATATCGTTGGAAAACGTTCGAAATTTTTTTGCCTATCTATCCGAATCTGAAATTTTTTAGGACTGTACATTTTGGATCACCTTAAGCTCGGCGTTATCATTATTATTATTTTTTTCACCGGGCAATTTTTTTTTCGCGCCACAATTAACAAGCTCTCTTTTTTTTTGCCAGATCATTCTCCGCCTCTGCTTGTGAATTATTATTTTTTTAGCCTTCTCGTCTGCTTTGAGAACTTTTGAAAAAAAAAAAAAAAAAAAAAAAAAAAAATCCAATTTTTGGATTTTTTTTTTCGCCGTGGTTTCTACCTAACTATTTCCTACACATATGTTTATTTTTTATTTGTTTTTTTTTTGTATTTTATTCATTAACCGTTATATATATTGAATTATTGTGCCGTTACCGTTTTGGGAGGGTGATTTCTTATCATTCTTATCGTTCGCAAAATTTTTCGTTCTCGCAAAGTCCTCGCCGATCCCCGAATCGATTTTCACTCTCGCGATTCGCGCAGCGCACAGCACTCTCAGTGACCTTTGGCGGCTTCTTTGGCCGCCATTATCAGCGGCGTCAGCGACGCCAGCGGCCTCGCCAATTTCAGGAAGGGATGCTGGAAAAAATCATTTTTCGGGTGAGTAAAATCCTTTTAGGAATCTAAGATTCGTCGAATTTTGACGAATTGTTATTCGACGAATTAAATGTCGAAAAATTGATTTTTTGACAAATTGATTTTTCGACAAATTGATTTTTCGACGAATTGATTTTTCGACGAATTGATTTTTCGACGAATTGATTTTTCGACGAATTGATTTTTCGACGAATTGATTTTTCGACGAATTGATTTTTCGACGAATTGATTTTTCGACGAATTGATTTTTCGAGGAATTGATTTTTCGGTGAATTGATTTTTCGACGAATTGATTATTCGACGAATTGATTTTTCGACGAATTGATTTTTCGACGAATTGATTTTTTGACGAATTGATTTTTCGACGAATTGATTATTCGACGAATTGATTATTCGACGAATTGATTATTCGACGAATTGATTTTTCGACGAATTGATTTTTCGACGAATTGATTTTTCGACGAATTGATTTTTCGACGAATTGATTTTTCGACGAATTGATTTTTCGACGAATTGATTTTTCGCCGAATTGATTTTTCGACAAATTGTTTTTCGACGAATTGATTATTCGACGAATTAATTTTTCGACGAATTGATTATTCGACGAATTGATTTTTCGACAAATTGATTTTTCGACGAATTGATTTTTACCTTCAGCAGTTCGGAAGCCGCGGATCTCTTTTCCACCTCCACTTCGAGACACTGGTCCAAAAAGTCCTGAAAAATCCCCGACAACTTTTCCTTCTCCTTGATCTCGGGTTTTCCATTCGTCGCGATTAGATAAAGCGCTCGCAGCGGATTCTCCGTCAAATACGGCGGTTCACCTTCGATCATCTCTATGGCCATTATTCCTAGGGACCAAATATCCACCTGTTTTCGCGAAAAAAAAAACAAAGTTCGATTCAAATTAATATCAGTGTAAAATTGATATCAGCCTCAAATTAATATAGGCCTCAAATTAACATCAGCCTCAAATGAATATCAGCCTAAAATAAATAACAGCCTAAAATCAGTAAAAAAAATCACTCGTAAAATCAGTCTGAAATTAATATGATCCTGAAATTAATATCAGCCCAGAATTAATAACAGCCTAAAATCAGTAAAAAAATCAGTCGTAAAATCAGTCTGAAATTAATATGATCCTGAAATTAATATCAGCCTAAAATTAATAACAGCCTAAAATCAGTAAAAAAATCAGTCTGAAATTAATATGATCCTGAGATTAATATCAGCCTAAAATAAATATCAACAAACCGAGTAAAAAAAAATCGCTTACTTTAGGACCGTAGAGCTTCCTCGTGACGACTTCCGGCGCCATCCAATATGGCGTCCCGACCATCGTCGTTCGTTTGCTCTGTTCCGGCGATATTTGCGCGCAGAAACCGAAATCCGTGAGCTTGACGCCGCCGTCGAGGCCCAATAAAATGTTGTCCGACTTTATGTCCCTAAATAGATTTTTTTTTTCGAATAATCGATTTTTTCCTTGATTTTTCTCAAAAAAATAATTTTTAAGAATAAAAAAATTAATGAATTTTTTTAATATGATTTTTTTTTTAAATAAGATTTTTGATTTCGATCGATTTTGATCGATTTTTTTTTAAAGATTTTCGATTTCGATCGATTTTGATCGATTTTTTTCAAAGATTTTCGATTTCAAAGGATTTTGATCGATTTTTTTTAAATATTTTCGATTTCGATCGATTTTGATCGATTTTTTTTAAATATTTTTGATTTCGATCGACTTTTATCGATTTTTTTTTAAATATTTTCGATTTCGATCGATTTTGATCAATCTTTTTTTTATAATAGATTTTTTCAACATTGATCATCGTTACCTATGGATGACCTGATTGCAGTGCAAAAATTCGAGAGCCTGGAGAACTTCTCTGCAAACCGCTGCTATTTGACCCTCGTCCATGCAAGTTTCCGTCACGACGTCCGTCAGACTTCCGCCCGGCAGATATTCCATCACGACCCACAATTCCTCGCCCACCAGATAACTGTCCAGATAATTCACGACGTTCGGATGCTTGTTCTCCCGCATCACCAGAATCTCGTTTATTATCAGCTCCTTCTTCGGCTGCATCGACAGATTCATCTGCTTTATCGCCACTTCCATTCCGGTCGACGTCTCGATCGCCGTATAAACCGTTCCGGAAGCCCTGAAATTTTTTTCAATTTTTTTAGAACAAGAAAAAGCAGTTTTTTTTTTTTTTTTTTTTTTTTTTTTTTTTTTTTTTTTTTTTTTTTGCGAAAAAAGAAAATGTCGTTGTACTTTTAATTTCGATTTCGAAATAATAATAATGATAATAATAATAAATAAAAATAAAAAATAAGTAAAAAGTTCGATTTTACGAATTAAAAAAATTCTATCCGATGGCAAATTTCTCGCTTTTTTTCGAATTTGTGTCACATTACTAAAATTGATGTAATTTTTTTTTGGGTCGATGGAATCTGGATTTTCTTTTTGCATTCGAAAGAAGAGTCTTCAATGAAGAGAATGATGCAAAGCGGAACTCGATATCTCGATTTTTCGATTTTTTGTAGAATTTCAAAGTCGACCCTCAAAAATCGCAAATTTTTAAAAGGGGTACCCCTTCAATTTTTTGCAAATTTTTTTTTTTCGATTTAACGAAGTTTAAAAATCCTATCTGATGGAAAATTTTCCGCTGATTCCCAAAATTCCAACTATTTGTCCAAAAAATGAAAAAATCGACTCGAAAATCGCAAAAAACGATTTTTTTTTTAAATGGCCAATTTTCGCGATATTAATTTTTTTATATATATATTTTTTAATTTTTTCTCGTAATTTTCTTACCCTTGACCGATCTTTTCCATTTTCGTGTACTTTCTGTTCGGATCGCCGACGCTGACGATCGTCCTCAATTTTTCCAGAATCTCGTCGTCCGACATTTTCTTCTTTCTGGCTTTGTCGCTTTGAGCCGGTCGCGACTGATCGGTCACCTGCGGCGTCGGCGTCGCCTGATTTTTGTTTCTGTCCAGTCCAGACTGATGCTGCTGTTGCTGTTGTTGCTGTTGCTGTTGCTGCTGGGTTCCATTGTGCTGCGGCGATCCCAGAGAGATCGGCAAAGGCGGCAGCGGCTCCTCTTCGATCGGTTTTGTGTACTGCGAAAAAATAATCCGAGCATTAAATGCGAACGATTTTTCGCACCAATTACACAGATGTGAAATTTTTTTGGTAAATTTTTCCGTAAAAAATTGTAAACTTCGTCTATATAAAAGTAAGAAAAAAATGGGGAAAAATGGTGAAAATGGTAAAAAATGGTAATCTTTGGAATGGTACATAACTATACAGACGAAGTTGACCATTCTTTACCATTTCATGGTAAGCTTCGTCTATATAACTATACAATGGTAAAAATGGTAAAAAAATGGTAAACTTCGTCTATATAGTTATATACCATTCCAAAGTTTACCACTTTTACTATTTTTCCCATTTTTTTCTATATAGTTATATAGACGAAGTTTACCATTTTTTACGGTCAAGAAAATTGCTCATAAATTTGACCGTTCACACATTTTTTTGGTAAATTTACCGTAGAAAATAGTAAACTTCGTAAATATAACTATATAGACGGTATACATTTACCATTAATTTACCATAAATATAAAATCGATTTACCATTAATTTACCATAAATATAAAATCAATTTACCATTAATTTACCATAAATATAAGATCAATTTATCATTATCAATCTATCTATCAATCTAATATTATCATTATTAATGGTATCAGTTTACCATTAATTTACCGTAAATTTACCAAAAAAATGTGTGAACCGGAAAATTTACGAACAATTTTTGTGACCGTATTTTCACTACACAAAGTTTGTAAAAAAAAAAAAAAAAAAAAAAATCGCGGTAAAAGACGGTAAAGATACCGTATTTTTATTGTAATTTTGCTTAAAATAAAAATTCCGATATTTTCTATCTATACTCACGATCGAGATCGTGCGCTCCGGTCGCGCCGAAATCGGCGGCGGCGGCGGCTCGTCCTCCTGCTCCGAGCTCGTCGCGCACGCGTCCGTCGGTGTGCTGCTCGGACTGCTGCTGCTTACCCTGCAAAGTCATCCAGTATTTTTTTTTTTTTTTTTCTCGACGATAACGATAACGCTTTTCAAATTGAACCGATTATCGAGGCGACTCACCGGCTGAGCGAGTGTTGCGAGTGCGAACTTCCCGACGCCTGCGACATTGCCTGGCCGCGAACATTTCCCATGCCGATTCCTATGCCGATTCCGCCGACGCTTCGAGGGCTGCTCGCTCGTTCTATCGAACCTGTAAAATATTTTGTATCATTATGTTATTTTTATTTATTACTATTATTAATAATAACAATACTATTGTACTATAGTACTATACAATACTATAGTATAGTATTATTTATAGTTTATAAGTAATATATTATTGTATATATTACTATTTTTTTATAAGTATTATATATATTATATATTTTTATATATATATTACTATAGCATACTAATACTATAGTAGTATTTATTTAGCCAATTTGTGCCATCTATTATTATCATTATTAGATTATAATATTAGTTATGAATAAATAATAATAACAATAATAATAATTTATTGAGCATTTTGAACATAACAGATTTTTTTTTTTGGCATAATTTATCGCCTATATTTGGACTTTGCGGAGGGAAAGTTGCCAAATTGGCTGAGCATCGATTGACCCGCATAGAAATTTTATCGCTTGGAACGATCGACCCTCGATTCCAGATTATATTAATTTTATTAAAAATTCCATTAAATTTTGTTTAAAATTGTATTTAATTATTCTGCCTGTATTTTTTTTTTTTTTTTAAGATTTTACTCACCGCCGATCGCGACCATTTTGGTGGTCGTCATATATTTGGAACCCTTCGCCTCTTTGCTGCTGTTGTCGTACCAATTCAGTACGTCCAACACCGCCTGAGGATTTTTCTTCTGCTCCTGCTTGCTGATGTTGCTCGACATGAGAAGTCGCGCCCATGCTTCCGGCATTCCCTGAGGATTACAAAAATTCCCATTTATGCATTTAATTTTCGCAAAATCGCCGAAAAATTTCGTTGGCGATGAATAAAATTCGCAAGGCTTGAAATATTAAATCTAGGAATTTTTAGAATGCATTCTAAATCTCAAAGGAACGATTCGTTAACGACTGGTCGTTTTTTTTTTTTTTTTTTTTTTTGTCGTCCAACCGGTAACTGGATCTGCTAGTCGAGCTTTTCGAGAAAAACCAACGTGCAGGGAAAAAACTTACACTATTTGTGCCATTGATTCGTTAGCTGATTGAATAGTAAGCAACGTTGACTAAAGCTTCTAATTTCTAATTTAACTACAAAGCCACTAATTTTTTTGTTGTTTTTTTTTCTACTCAGAAAATAATATTAATCGCAACAGAAACAAACTCATTAAGGTCACGTGAAAAAATACCGACTGTGGTAATAAAAACTGTAATAAACGATTTTTTTTAAATCGTTGTTTCTTTTTATTTTTAATGAACGATTTTTTAAAAATCGTTTATTACAGGTTTTGTTACCGACTGAGCTCAGCGTAGATATTTCACATTTCCTTAAAGACGTGGCAAACGATACAAAAAAAAATCAAAATGCAGACAAACTAACTCTGTGGGGGGTCGTCGATATGAATTTACTTACTTTTAGTGGCAGCTTGAAAGAAATACGTGTTCGAGTTAGTTTTACACGTGAGAAAATAATAGGTATAAAAAGCACCAGACACATTACTGAATTCCATCGGTTACCAATGTTTCATACAATTATCGTGTGTATTTTAATTCGAGGTTTTCGATACGTCAACGGAACATCCAGATTTTTTTTTTTTTTTTCGACTATTCTATCATTTCTTTTCATTTTTCAGAATATTCTATCATTTCTTTAATCCAATTGGCTCCAAATCGCGAATATTTTTTTTCGTTTTTTTTTTTGTTTCAGAATATTCTTTGATTTTATTTAATTCAATTGGCTTCAATGCACGATTTTTTTTAGAATATTCAATCATTTTTAAAAATGCAATTGGCTTCAATGCACGATTTTTTTTTAGGATATTCAATCATTTTTAAAAATCCAATTGGTTCCAATGCACTTTTTTTTTTTTTTTTTTTTTTTTTTTTTTTTTTTTTTTTTTTTTTTCAGAATATTCTATAATTAAAAAAAATCCAATTAGCTCAAAATCGCAGATCTTCCGTTCCTCAATACAACAGCAAAGCAGCAAGCGAGTGCAATTTCGTAACAAAATTAACAAATGGTCCTCTACTGATTTTTCGTACCGTGAAGTCGCCGGTAACGGCATCGAAACCAACGTGAACGGTGTGCTCGAAATTTGTCGGTAAACTAATGTTAGGCTTGTCCTTATTCTCCTTCGCCTTCATCTTTCCCTTCAGCGTCTTTTTCTTCCTTTCATCCGAATCCGGTTCCTTGGGCAGCGGACGCATATCCACTGGCAAATTCGGCGCTGATTCGCCTCTGCAAAAAAAAAATCATATAAGATTTTGATTTGATTTAATTTCTTCAACAATTATTATTATTTTAATACATTATCGATTTATTGTGGGTTTCATCAGCGAATAATCGACAGATTTTTACCTCATGCGAAAAATAATAATAATAATACAATTATATTATATTGTTGTTATTATTATTATTATTATTATTATTTCGATGAATTCGGTGGAAAAGAAGAATATTTTCAAGATTTTTTTTAGACGATAGCGAAAATGCTGGTTTATTTAATTAATTTCTAAATTATAATAAAACATTATTATATGGATCAGTCGGTAAAAAATCTACCCCAGCATCCCCTTAAAAAAATTTCATAAATTCGGTGAAAAAAAGCATATTGTCAAGATTTTTTTTAGACGATACAGATAACGCTGGTTTATTTAATTAATTTCCACATAATAATAAAATGGTATTATTTGGATCAGTCGGTAACAAAATCTACCCCAGCATCCCCTTAAAAAAATTTCATGAATTCGGTGAAATAAAGCATCTTTTCAAGATTTTTTTTTTACGATATAGATAATGCTGGTTTATTTAATTAATACATTTAATTAATATCCATATAATAATGCACTATTATTAAATGGATCAGTCGGTAAAAAAATCGACTCCAGCATCCCCTTAAAAAATGTTTACGAGGAAGACAAACGGCGACTTTTGGGTCACGGTTCTGAAAATTGTTCTAATGCCAGAACGGCTATTTTCAAGGTGAGCGTCGCCGGCGACTGACGACACTGGCGTCGCGTGCAAGTTCGTCTGGCACCGAACCCCCGCAACTTAATCCTCGGCGCGATCAATCTTGAAATTCTAAACCGCAGTCCGAGTAATGCACACTTATGATACGCAATGCGTATAATCAATTATTCGCATCGAGGAAATATACTCAGCGGACACCAAATTTTCTAAACGGCTCTCCACCGTCGAACTGTTATTATTATTATTCGGTCTGTACGGTGGGATTGTTATTTTTAGCTCGCGCTAAATTAGTGGCCCGTTCCTCTATTTTTGGGGAGACTCCTCTCTGTGGATTTCAAAGAAAATAACGCCGTCTGCATCGCTAAGGGCGACTTTTTTTTTATTTTATGGCATTCATTTTAGGCTGATATTTATATTCAATTTCTTTATTTTCGATTATATTGAATATTATTATTATGATTATTATTGTTGTTAAAAAATAAAAAATAAAAAATAAATGAACATTCATATTCACAAAAAATCCAAATTCTGATTTTGCAACAGTCCAATCGGAATTTTGTTCAATTTATGCAATCGAAAAATTGTCTTCCGTCGAAAACAATTAGACTCAATTTTATCTTTCGTTGGATTCCTGAAACAACCAAAAATTAATGATAAGCAAAGTGAATCAGAGTAGAGGCAATAATTTTTTTATACCTGTAGAATTTAATTAGTAGTGTCAAATAAATTTTTGTACCTGTAGAATTTAATTAGTTGTGTCAAATAATTTGTTGTACCTGTAGAATTTAATTAGTTGCATCAAATAATTTTTTTTATACCTGTAGAATTTAATTAGTAGTGTCAAATAATTTTTTGTACCTGTAGAATTTAATTAGTAGTGTCAAATACATTTTTTGTACCTGTGGAATTTAATTCTTGTGTCAAATAAATGTTTATACCTGTAGAATTTAATTAGCTGTGTCAAATAAATTTTGTATACCTGTAGAATTAAATTAGTTGTGTCAAATAAATTTTTATACCTGTTGGAAGTGAGGCGCACCGGCGGCGCAGGTGGTTTGTCCTCCTCGTCCGACATGACGATGGCGCTCCTGCTCCTGTTCGTTAGCTGACGCCTCTGCCCTCCGTAGCTGCGTCGCTGCGTTCTTACTTAGGCACGTAATAACTCTCGGAGAAAAAACAAAAAAATTCTTCGCTGTATTTTGTACAACTTTCTGGTCGACCGTTGCGTCGATCCAAAAATATCTCCCCTGCGTCTTTTGCGTTCCGGCTTCCGTAGTAAAAATCTTCCTCCTCCGAGTCGAGTGTCGATCCTCCGCGTCTCGGTTTTCTATGGCTAACAAGGCTGTTACTTTATGTGTAGATCGTCGCTACTAAAATCTACTTCATCCTTTCTTTTCTGCGTCAGGCCGAAGATCACAATTTTCCAGGATCGCAGTCAGCCGCTCGGAGCGACCGTCGCTGACGGACGACCTGCGAACCAGCGTCACCTCGACTCCGCAGATCCATTCACTTTCGCTGCGTCCGCCCTCAATACTTGGCCCCAAGTCGTCACAAATATCCTGACGATAATCACTCGCCGTCAAAAAAATTACCAACCACTTTTTCTCTCGAATCAGTAACCCTTCTCCGCACCTTCGTCCCTTTGTCCCTTCGCAACCAGCGACTCAGCGACTTCCAAACCCAACCGCAGCACAAAAAAACCTCAATGCTAATTCCAATCTAGCCACTGGTTAGGTTTCACACTCACGTCCCGAAATTTCTTCAAAAACCTCGATTCGTCCAACAAAATGTTCACTAACAAAATTTCTCAAAACTGAACAAACAAAAAAAAAAGAGAGAGACAGAGCAACCGGAAGATCGTGTCTCCGACGACGTCTCGAATTCCTCTTCCTGGCGTCGTCGTCGTCGTCGTCGTCGTCCGGGTGACAAAGGGGAGAGGGTTAAGGGGGGGAGGGAGGTGGGGAAGAATGCTCACTCTCGGAGGAGGTGGAGAGGGGGGAGGGTTGGCCCGGTCGGAGTCTCGTCGTCAGGTCAATGTCGTGGTCACGGGTCTCAAAGACGACAGCCGGGCGCCTTCGGAGGCGTGATTCACTGCTGCCGCCGCTGCTCCTGGCGACGACGATGGTGGAGGGGGTTAAGGGGGTGGGGGGTGTCCACCTCCTCGGCGCCGTCTCTTCGTCTCCCCCTCAAAAAAAATTCCCCGAAAACCAACGAAACGTGGTCACCCACTGGGTCGACGTTCCCCGAAGACGACGTCGATGACGAGGTCGCCGACGACGAGGTCCAGGGTGGCAACTATATCGAGGTTCGGCGACTCGACACGCGGCGCTTCACATTCACATTCACATTCACGCACACAGACGACGCTGCTGCTGCTCCTGGCGACGACGATGGTGGAGGGGATGGAGGGTGGAGGGGGTGTCCACCACCTCCTCGACGGCGATGTACGAAAATCACGAAAACAAAAGCGGTCACCCACTGGGTCGAAGTTCCTCGAGGATGACGTTGGCCAGGTCGCCGATGACGAGGTCTAGGGTGGCAACTTGTATCGACGTTCGGCGACTCGAGGATCACATTCGCACACCTAGACGCGCGTTACTCTCGACGACGACGTGTGCGCGACCAGGTCGCCGATGACGAGGTCCAGGGTGGCAACTTATATCGACGTTCGGCGACTCGACGATCACATTCGCACACCTAGACGCGCGTTACTCTCGACGACGACGTGTGCGCGACCAGGTCGCCGATGACGAGGTCCAGGGTGGCAACTTATATCGACGTTCGGGGACTCGAGGATCACATTCGCACACCTAGACGCGCGTTACTCTCGACGACGACGTGTGCGCGACCAGGTCGCCGATGACGAGGTCCAGGGTGGCAACTTATATCGCGTTTCGGCGACTCGATGATCACATTCGCACACCTAGACGCGCGTTACTCTCGACGACGACGTGTGCGCGACCAGGTCGCCGATGACGAGGTCCAGGGTGGCAACTTATATCGAGTTTCGGCGACTCGATGATCACATTCGCACACCTAGACGCGCGTTACTCTCGACGACGACGCGTGCGCGACCAGGTCGCCGATGACGAGGTCCAGGGTGGCAACTTATATCGAGGTTCGGCGACTCGAGGATCACATTCGCACACCTAGACGCGCGTTACTCTCGACGACGACGTGTGCGCGACACTCCTGGTGCGTCGTCGTCGTCGTCGGCGGCGGCGGCGTCGTCGAGGTGATAAGAAGCCGTGGGGGGTGGGGGTCGGCGCCCTGAATCACCGGCCGCCGTCGCCGCGGTCCTCTGGGTCCTCTGGGTCCTCTGCACGACGCGGCGCTGCACTCTCGTTGGCGAAACGCGACCCCCGACCTTCGTCTCGCGCGACGTCTCCGTTCTCCGGCATATATAGACTCGGCGCTGGGGCGCCGCCGTCGCTTGTGACGCTGCTGCTGGACGATGGTTTCCTGCACGCGTGAACCACGCACGGCGATTCGCTCCTGCCGCCCACACGAATAATCCTTTCGGGGAACCGACGGCGACCGATGGTACCCGAGGGGGCGGAGGGGAGGGGGTGAAGAGACGCCTCGAGGCCTTTGATTGGCTCGTCGCTGCCGAAGTGTCGTTCCCGAACACTCCCGAAGTATACTTCGGATGGCGGATGATAAAAAAAAATAAAATTTATGATTATCTGAGAGTTGGAGCTAACTTCACGTTGTATCTGAGAGTCGCAGCTAAGTTCACGTCGTATTTGAGAGTCGCAGCCAAGTTCACGTCGTATTTGAGAGTCGTAGGCAACTTCACTTTGTATATATCTGAGAGTCGCAGCCATCTTCACGTTGTATTTTGCGAGTTGCAGCTAACTTCACGTCGTATTTGAGAGTTGCAGCCAACTTCACGTTGTATATATCTGAGAGCCGCAGTCAACTTCACGTCGTATTTGAGAGTTGCAGCCAACTTCGCGTTGTATATATATCTAAGAGTCGCAGTCATCTTCACGTCGTATTTAAGAAGTTGAGAGACGCAGCCATCTTCACGTCGTATCTCAGAGCCGTAGCCAACTTCACATTGTACCTGAGAGTCGCAGCCAACTTCACGCCGTTACCGACGCCGGCCGCGAGTTTCTGTCTTACCGACAGTAGTGTAGCGTTTTCACCAAAAGCGTTTTCACCAAACTTGATTACAATTCAGCGACAACAAAACAACAGAGCAACAAAGTTTGGTGAAAACGCGTTTGGTGAAATTGCTACCCTACCTTACCGACACCACCCTTCGGCGCAACCTGTTTTACCGACACAACCCATACAGCAGCGCCATTTTCGCGTCGCGACCACGAATTACGATTTCCGCGCGCGAGTCGCGGCCATTTTGAAAATCTTGCCGAAAATGCCGAAAATCTTCCGAATCGTGAATTAAACGTCAAATTAATGCTTTTAAGGAAACATTTATATAGATTGATTTTCAGCAACGCAACTTCCGGTTTTCAGCTTTTTTTTTGGGGGTTTTTGCGATTTGGAGGTTAGGGTTGACGCTTTTTGGACTAAAATCGATCGGAGCAGCCGCTGCCCAACTTTTGTGACGTAACGCGTCTCAACTATCGTCGAACAGTGGTCGTCGACGTTTTCTCGGCAGTCAAAAAAAAAAACATGGCGGGCACCTTCGCTGAGGACGAAATCGGCCGAAAATGGGATCGTTGCTTCACCGACGCGATCCTTAAAATGGGTAATTAACGTTTTGTTACTTATTTCGTATTTATAAATGACTCAGGGTTCAATTTTGAGGTTAACCTTAATTCATGTTTTGACGTTTTTCAGGCGGCGGAATTTTCCTCGGATCCGCGATTTCTCTGCTTTTCTTCAGACGTGAGTCACATTTTTTTATATTTTGGGGGTCGTAACCTTCAATTTGGGTTTTTTGGGCGAAAAAAATTGAAATTGAGGGGTTTTGGCTTTGTTACGAAAACATAACCTCAAAATTGTGGCGATGGACGAATTTGGACGCAAATTCGAAATCAGAATTGATGAGTTACCTATATATATATATTCAGGAGTATATAGGTCCTATATACTCCTTATCTATATACATTCAGAAGTATATAGGTAACCCTTCGGTAAATAGGTTTTTTTCAACGAGAAAAAAAAATCGACTATAAAGAATCGATGGTTTTTTAAATCATCGGAACGTTGATTATTTTACGGTCGGTGAAGTGGAAAACGATAAAAAAATCAGGAAAATGATTTTTGTATAAATACGGCAAGTCGAATTAATTTTTTTAATTTGGTTTCGTTAAATTTGGTATTCACCATATTTGTTTCATTTGGTTCGATAGACGATAATAACGTCTCAATAATTAAGGAAGACGTCAATAGTCGATTCTCCGCAACTTTTCAGGGAAATGGCCGATGGTAGTCGGAGCCGGTTTCGGACTGGGAATGGCTTATTCCAACTGTGAGAAGGACATCAACGCGTCTCTCAATCCGAGCAAATCGAAGGCCAGAAAGTGCGACGACGAGAAAAAATAAAAGCAGCCAACGATCCAACAGCTAAGAGACGCCGACTCTTCTAGTTGAATTTATAAAATTATAGCAAAAACATCTGCCGTAATAATAAAATTCGTACAGTGTAAATATATTTATTATTACTATACTGTAAACTTAAACTATCCAAGAATAAAACCAGTTATCGAATGTTACTCAACGAAGCAAAAAAAATAATTCACCTACCGATGCAGATAATCATCTCCGATTTTTTCAGTGGCAGAAAAAAAGTTTTTTTTTATTCATTTATTTTTTGTTTACTCAGTAAAATAATTTCTAATGAAAAATCCAAAGTACGAACCAATAATAATATTAATAGTAATAATATAATAATAATAATAATCATAATAAATGGGAAATGTTTTATTATGTATCTTTTTATTCGTCAAATCCAAAATACGAACATTAATATCAATTAATAGTAATAATAATAATAAATGGAAGGTTTTTTTTTAACGATCTACGACTTTTAACGAACCAATAATAATATTAATAGTAATAATAATAATAATAATAATCATAATAAATGGGAAATGTTTTATTACGTATCTTTTTATTCGTCAAATCCAAAATACGAACATTAATATCAATTAATAGTAATAATCATAATAAATGGGAGATATTTTTTTTTTACGATCTACGTCTCTTTTAATTCGTCGCAAAACAAACTCAAAAAAACTTCTTCCTCCGAATTATCATCGAGTGCCTGTTGAACTTGTCGCGTCGAAACATCTGCGTTTGCGTCCTCAATTTTGTCCTCAATCTTTTCGTTGTCGTTAACCGTTTTTTTATTCGCAGCTTCGTCGTTGCCATCGTTTCCCTGAATTTCCTTCAGCGTCAGATATGCGGATCCATTTTGCTCTGCATTTTTTCCGGCTTCGTTCTGTTTTACCGGCGAAGTTGGGTCAAAAGGAGATCTCGATCTCTGATTGGTCGACGAGTCGTCTTTATTCGGCGTCGTCACTAATTCGTCTTCGCTTGTGTCCATTTTTTCCTCCGAATTTCCGAGTTTCGGTTGTTTACTCGGAGTCGGCCCGTCCAGGTCCTGACCAGTTTCCCTGTCTAGTTCCCGACCAGTTTTCCCGTCTAGTTCCCGATCAGGTTTCCCGTCCAGATCCCGGTCACTTTCTCCGACCAGTTCCCGATCAGTTTCTCCGTTCAGATCCCGAACAGTTTCCCCGTTCAGAACCCGACCAGTTTTCCCGCCCAGAACCCGATCAGTTCCCGATTTCGCGCCGGAATCTTCCTGATCCCCAAAATTTTCATTTCGAGCCTCTTTAAACTTTTCCCAAATATTTTCACCGTCGCCGTTCGTCGGATTTTCCGAGTTTTCTTCGTTTTCAGGACGACTCCAATGAATTTCCAGATCCTTTCCGGTTTCCTCGATTCGAACCGGAAGTCGCAGGGTTGGAGCCGAGGGATGAGCGATTTTTTCGATTTCCGATATCGCCGACTTAGCCATTCGGACGATGTTTGCGTCGGAGTCTTTTAGGGCCATTGAAAAGAGCTCGATGGAATATTGCGTCGGCGGAGGCGTCGACGGATGTGGATTGAGTTGAATGGCTCGCAAAGTTTCGAGGAGATGGAGGCGACAGTCGTTGACCTCCTCGTAGAAATTTTTCTCTTGGTTTCCGAGGTAAAAATCGTAGAGCAAAGGAACGACGACGTTTTGGGCGCTCTGAAAAAAAAAAAAAAAAAATGCATTATGAGGATGTTGAAGTAGATTTTTTTTACCGATTCGTCGGTGAAAAAATACGGTTTTGTAGTTTACAAAATTCATTATTATTGTTGTTATTCTTGCTGTTAAAATAATGTTTTTCTTGAATTTACTTAATTTAATTTTTTTTTATGATATAATCCTACAATACTATTTTTTTTTTTTTTTATATCATATTATTGCTATTTTTTGTGATATTATATTATTGCAAAATGGTCTCAAATTGCATAGGATTATAATATCATAAAAATAAATTAAAGTAAATAAAAAAATTAAGTAAATAAAAAAAAAACATTTTTACCTTGTAGAAGGTTTGTTTGAGTTTGCAATTCGCGTTGACGAAAATATTCTCCAGTGCCATCAGCGCTACTTTGCACAATTCCGCATTGACTCGAGGATTTTTCGTGGTGGCCTCGGCGCTTCCCAGACTGGCGCTATTTTCGTACTGATTATCCTTGAAGCGTTTCAACGCTCTTTTGGAAAGATGCTGAGTCTTCTGAACCTAAGGAGAAATTTTTATTAATCATTTGATAATAATTTTAATGATTATTAATCGATTGATAATAATTTTAATGACTATTCATCGATTTCTAAAAATCAATTCGATTAAAAAGATAATAAAAAAATGTTAACAACAATTAAAAAAAATAAAAATACGAACTGTTAGGAGCACTCGATCCTTTTCCGGTTTTATGTCCTTCAGCAGATGCGGAAGAAAATCCTCGGAGACGATTTCGATGCCCGAAAGAGATCCAAGTCGCGTTAGCCACATCGTCAAACTTTTGTAAACGGCGATTCGAACATTTCTGAACGGTTTTCCGCCGCCGATTGTGGTCTGATTTTCGCCGGCTTTTTCGGTCCATTTTAGAGTTTGTTGATAGAGCTGAAGTATCGTCATCGCGAATGGTACCAATTCTTGTTTGAATCTGCAATAATTAATTATTAAAAAAAAAACAATTTTTACAAAATAAGAAAATAAAATAAACTTTTTTTTAAATTAGTTTATTTTATTCTCTTATTTTTATTAAAAAAAAAAAAAAAACAATTTTTACAAAATAAGAAAATAAAATAAACTTTTTTTGAAATTAGTTTATTTTATTTTCTTATTTTTGAAAAATTTGATTTAATTTTATTTTAGTTACAATTTGTAGAATTATTTTCTTACCCATCGATAAATGCATCGAGAACTGCAAACAAACTGATGTGCAGCTTCGGAAGGATAAAGTGCAGCATTTGCTTCTTAAACGAGTCCTCGTTTCTCAAATTCGATGGAGTTACGGCTAAGCCTCTGCACAAAACTTGGAGAACGTCGTTGGGCGAAACTGAATTTTTTCCAGCGCATCCTCTGCAATTCGAATAAAAATTTTTCATTACGATTTGAATAAAAATTTTACATTACGATTTAAATAAAAATTTTACATTACGATTTGAATAAAAATTTACATTACAATTCAAATAAAAATTTTACATTACGATTCAAATAAGATTTATAAAAAAAGTCAAGCTAAAAAAAAGTTACCGCAGCATCGTCGACAAATAAATGCAAAGGTTTGCGAATCTTCGTTCCAGCGCAGAATAATATTCGATAACGTTGTCGTCAGGGATTTCTGGGAGTTCTAATTTTTCCCAAACGTCGAGACTGTCCAACTCGACGAGACCGGCGAACAGATCGTCCATTATCGAATGGAGGCTGTTGCAGAGCAGTGCCTGACTGTAGACCCAACCGGTGTAGGTCGGTTTAGCCGGTGGCGGTTTGAAGGATCGCTCCGTCACTCTGGCCAACAAAGTGTAGCAATTGGCTCCGGCGTTGACCAGAATTTTCTGATCCGAGTCGACCAGTGGCAGAATCATCTTTCTGATCGACGTCTACAAAATTTATAGCAGCCAATAAAATTATTCCAAAAATCAAGATACCGTCTTGATTTTTTTTTAACAAAGCTATTAACTTTCTCTACAAAATGAACCAAAATTGATTAAAAAAAATCGATTATCATTATTATTACAAAATGAATATTGAATATCGAAACCGATAGAATTGTTCCGAATAAAAAAAAAATTCAGACCTGCAAACGTTCGCTTGGCTCTTTGTAATGATACAAAATAGTGGCGATGAGGAAAAAAGTGGCGCCGCACTTTCTGTCCGATTCCAAATTAGAGACGGAGACTATCAGCTGCTTCACCGTCTGCATCGAAACGTGTTTCTGCAGTTCCGGAACATCTCGGCAAAGAGCAATGAGACTTCCGAGGACTCGGCAAGCCAAACTTATTTCGCAGCGGTCACTTTGGCCGCTCTCCAGCGTCTGACTCGCCTTTGCGATCCAGAGGATTGCGTATTTGGAGAGAACGTCCTTGGAGCATTTTGGCAGGATTCGTAATAGGATGTTGAGTCCGTCGTGACGAGTCGACGACTGATTCAGTCGTGAATTTACATGAGCGATAATCGCATTTTGCAAATTGTTCACCTGAAGGAAAAGTAGGGTTATGGACGTTGCTGATTAAATTTTAGTGGCGAAAATGCTTAAAAAAAGGATTTTGAGGTTATGTTACTCTGAATTTATGTGAATAATAATCGCATTTTACAAATTGTACAAAAAGTAGGGTTATGTGCGTCTAATAAACTTCACCGGTGAAAATGCTTAAAAAATGGATTTTGAGGTTATGTTACTCGAAATTTAAGTGAACAATAATAGCAATTCGCAAATTGTACAAAAAGTAGGGTTATGTGCGTCACTAATAAACATTACCGGCGAAACTGCTAAAAAAAGGATTTTGAGGTTATGTCGCTCAAAATTTGCATTTCGCAAATTGTACGAAAAGTAGGGTTATGTGTTTTACCGACAAAAATGCTAAAAAGGATTTTGAGATTATGTTACTCAATAATTGCATTTTACAAGTGTGCAAATTTTGCAAAAAGTAGGGTTAAATGCGTTTTACCGGTGAAAAAAAAAGTATTTTGAGGTTAGGTCTGCTTACCCCATCGACGTCGGAGGGAAGATCGTCATTAACGGTGAGCAGATCCTCGAGAAAGACGTCATAATCCTTAGCATTGGCGTCGATCGCGCCAATAAGATCCATCACTTTCGCCATCTTCGATTAATCAACAATAAACAATCAACTTTGATTCATTATTTTGAAACAATCACACATGTAGTCACTTAAGAGTCGAGCACGTGGACCACGTGACTACTGAAGTCAATTGACAGCAGCGCTGCTACTGCTGGAGTCATTTGCGCAATTAATTACAAGAATCTGCCTTACCGACTGATGGCAAAACATTACGATCAGTCGGTAACAACGAAACCGATGATCTATACTTACCACCGAGGTTCCAGTGAATATATAGATGGTTTTGAGAAGCAGAACGATGAGCTCGGCTTATTATACAGCAATCAAAGCATAAAATCACCGTCCGCACTGCGATTGACCCCAATTGCAAAAAGAAATTATGCAATTCCAAGAAGAGATGCCGACGCGCATCGATCCTGACCATTCTTGACGAAGACGCCGACGCTTTTCACAGGTGTCGAGCCTCCCACACCATAAGCTCATTTTATTCTTAATATTTGTATTAATAATATGAATATTAAAAATCTATCTCTATTTTTTAAAAATGATAAAAATTATAAATCAATTTTATTCTTAATATTTGTATTAATAATATAAATACTAAAAATCTATCTCTATTCTTTAAAAATGATAAAAATTATGAATCAATTTTATATTTATATTTTATTTTTTTATTATATTTAATATATACTTTTTTTTTCTTAATATTTGTATTAATAATATAAATACTAAAAATCTGTCTCTATTTAAAAAAAAATGATAAAAATTATAAATCAATTTTGTTCTTAATATTTGTATTAATAATATAAATATTGAAAATTAACCTACATATAAAAATGATATTTAAAAGGAATTCAGATTTTTTTTTTAAATACAGATTCCCCGGAAAAATAATTAAAAAACGGGGGTTCCCGCCACTCGAAGGTCGAGGTGTCCCATTGGTCGCGAGATCGATGAACCAGTGTGTCTCGATCGTCGCGTGTTCGACATGAAAAACCGGTGATCGACGACCAAGAATACTATGGAGAATTTTTCTCGTCCTCCATCGGCGAGTTCGCACGTTCCTCAAAACCGATGTCGTGACCGTCTCAGTCCTCAGACTTTTAATTCTCCGGATAGCCATAATGATATGGGTGTATTATTATTACCATTATTATTATTATGGTGGAACGTTATTATTATCATACACGTAGGGAGTCAAGTGTCGAGAGATTCGATTTTTCTACCCCCTCCCCCTCCCCTCCCCTTCCACCCCTGAGCCATTGACCTTGACGATACTCTCAAGGTCATTCGCAATGGCAAATCAGAGCAGACTGTGAAAAAAAATGTAGGGAGTCAAGTGTCGGAGGATTCTTCGATTTTACCCTTTACCCCTTCCCCTCCTTCCCCCCTCTCTCTGAGCTATTGACATTGACGATACTCTCAAGGTCATTCCCAATGGCAAATCAGAGCAAACGTTGTCTCGCAACTTTTGCACACAAATAGGAGCTATACCTGCGTTTAGGAGCCTGGGGGTTGAAGTTGCAGTCGTTAAAAAAATAAATAAAAAAAACAAAATGGCGTCGCGCAATAATATTCGCCCTTTCGTGACCGCCAGACGCGCACGCAGCATTTCCATCCTCGTTGGACATGCAAATCGGCAGAAAACGGCGACGGTCGCGACGAAAAAAAAAAGAAAAAAAAAAAGTGGCAACCGTGAAAACGAGTCGACGATTATCTTCGAGAAATGCATTTTTGTCGTCTGCGGATTCGCCGCAGTCAGTCATCTGCAGTTATTTATAGCTTTGACCTTGAAGGTGCGAAGTGCGGGACCACCATTTTGTTTTTTTTTTTGCTCAAAACTGCTGAAGAATAGCTGAAATTCCTCGGACTCATCGACCGCGAAAAATCTATTCCCAGATCATTAAAATCCGTCCATTCGTTCTCCGGCAATCGCTATTCTTTTAGCTTTTATCGCTACTGCGCAGATCTACGACGCATCTGCTGCGCAGAGGCGCAAAATTAGTGGGAAAAAAACGCGAAAAATTGCGTTGGAATTGTCTGCGCTTTTCTCGACCGGCAACGATGTTGCCGACGCGTTTTTTTCACCTATTTTTTCGCGCCACGTGGCCGACCAATCAGGACGCTCGGTGGAATTGTCTGGTTATGTGTGTGGCGAGTTACGTCAACGCTCGCGGAGAAAATTAACCGTAATTATGCCGATCGGCACAATGCGGGGTCGAAACCCAGAAGCCAGTTAATGGCAAATTGGCGCTCGATGGAACTTGTGCCAACATGGCGGCGATATATGTAATAACGCAATTTCGTCGCCACATATACTTATAGCGTCCGAGGAATTTAATGACGTGCTATAATGAACTATAATGCTCGATCTTCTATGCACACTGATCCAACCCATTCGACGAAGAGTCTCTTCAGCTTCGATCTCAGCCTCGATCGTAGGTTCTTAGATTTATTTCCAAGATAGCGGTTTTCTCACGAATGGGAAAATCGGCGAGAAGGTTAAACGTCATTTATTGGAAAGTTATGCATTTTTTTAATATCAATAAATGGTTACAAATCTTTTTTAGTTGATTTTGAAAAAAAAAATTTTTGGCTGAACGGTTTGTCAAAAATCGTAGATATGGCCGCCGGGTCGAAAATCGCCTAAATCAGGGTCACGAAATTTATTTTTTCAAAATATCGACTTTTAACCTATACCATCGTTCTCAAGTCGCATATTCTACCCCTGAAAACAATGGTTACAATCCTTTTTTCGTTGATTTTGAAAAAAAAAATTTTTGGCCGAACAGTTTGTCAGAAATCGTAGATCTGGCCGCCGGGCCGAAAACCGCCAAAATCGGGGTCACGAAATTTATTTTTTTCAAAATATCGACTTTAAACCTATACCATCGTTCTCAAGTCGCATATTCTACCCCTGAAAACAATGGTTACAACCCTTTTTTAGTTGATTTTGAAAAAAAAAATTTTTGGCCGAACAGTTTGTCAAAAATCGTAGATCTGGCCGCCGGGCCAAAAACCGCCCAAATCGGGGTCACGAAATTTATTTTTTCAAAATATCGACTTTTAACCTATACCATCGTTCTCAAGTCGCATATTCTACCCCTGAAAACAATGGTTACAACCCTTTTTTCGTTGATTTTGAAAAAAAAAAATTTTGGGCGAACAGTTTGTCAAAAATCGTAGATCTGGCCGCCGGGCCGAAAACCGCCCAAATCGGGGTCACGAAATTTATTTTTTCAAAATATCGACTTTTAACCTATACCATCGTTCTCAAGTCGCATATTCTACCCCTGAAAACAATGGTTACAACCCTTTTTTAGTTGATTTTGAAAAAAAAAATTTTTGGCCGAACAGTTTGTCAGAAATCGTAGATCTGGTCGCCGGGTCGAAAACCGCCCAAATCGGGGTCACGAAATTTATTTTTTCAAAATATCGACTTTTAACCTATACCATCGTTCTCAAGTCGCATATTCTACCCCTGAAAACAATGGTTACAACCCTTTTTTAGTTGATTTTGAAAAAAAAAATTTTTGGCCGAACAGTTTGTCAAAAATCGTAGATATGGCCGCCGGGCCGAAAACCGCCCAAATCGGGGTCACGAAATTTATTTTTTCAAAATATCGACTTTTAACCTATACCATCGTTCTCAAGTCGCATATTCTACCCCTGAAAACAATGGTTACAACCCTTTTTTAGTTGATTTTGAAAAAAAAAATTTTTGGCCGAACAGTTTGTCAGAAATCGTAGATCTGGCCGCCGGGCCAAAAACCGCCTAAATCAGGGTCACGAAATTTATTTTTTCAAAATATCGACTTTTAACCTATACCATCGTTCTCAAGTCGCATATTCTACCCCTGAAAACACTGATTACAACCCTTTTTTAGTTGATTTTGAAAAAAAAAATTTTGTCCGAACAGTTTGTCAGAAATCGTAGATCTAAATCGAAAACCGTAATTTCATAACTTTTGGAACACCCTGTATAATTTTTTCAATTAATTAAAAAAAAAAAAAAAAAAAAAAAAAAACCACAAAAATTAATTTCTCAATTTTAAATAATAATTAAAAATTAATCGGCGACCCCTTCGCTAATTGGATGGACGAGGCTTGCGCCAATCGACCCTCGACTCGCGCATTTGCGCATGCGCAGAACCAATCAGGTTGGGTTTGTTTACCGGCCGCGTGCAATTTTATATTCATTCATTCATTCTGAAACTACAGTTTGCGCGCCTTTCCGCAATGAGCTTCACGACCGCGAAGCACTTCCGCCCTCCCCCCCCCCCTTTACCCCCCCGCCCCCTCCCCCCTCTGTATGGAACCGATATACGTATTTTAATCGAAGATCGTATCGCGCATCACGTATTCCCGGATCGCGGGATCCTGGGACTCGTCCTGGGATATTTCGCCCACGATACCCTTCGCCGACTTCCTGGGCCCCGAGTTTATCCGATCTTCGATAATGGCCGCCTTTCCATTATCGATTCTCATGCACAGAGCGCCGTCGACACGCCACTGCCTTTTCCTTCGACGTAAGGTCGAACGTTCTGTGCTCTAAAAGGGCGCTCACTTTATGCTGTATTTTTTTTTTTTTATTATTTCCGGTAACACCTGATCGCCTTTCAGGCGATTTTTATCAGGCTCAGAATTTTTTGGTACCCTGCTGAAATTTTTTTTCTTTTTTTATTTTCTAATTCCGGAAACACCTGATCGACTTTCAGGCGACTTTTGTCAGGCTCAGGATTTTTTAGTACCCTGCTGAATTTTTTTTTTTCTTTTTTTTTTCTGAATTTTTATCAGGCTCAGAATTTTTAGTACCCTGCTGGCATTTTTTTTCTTTTTTTTCTGAATGTTTATCAGGCTCAGGATTTCTTAGTACTCTGCTGGCATTTTTTTTTCTTTTTTTTTTCTGAATTTTTATCAGGCTCAGGATTTTTTAGTACCCTGCTGGCATTTTTTTCAATTTTTTTTCTGAATTTTTATCAGGCTCATGATTTTTTAGTACCCTGCTGGCATTTTTTTCTTTTTTTTCTGAATTTTTAACAGGCTCAGAATTTTTAGTACCCTGCTGGCATTTTTTTTCTTTTTTTTTTCTGAATTCTGGAAAACTCCCAATCGCCTCTCGTGCGACTTTTATTAAGTTCAGAATTTTTTAGCATCCTGCTAAGATTTTTTTTTTTACAATTTGTATCATGTTTATAGTCCACCTATTAATTTTTCCCTTCGCTCTGCAATAAAATTGAATTTTTTTCATTATTATTTTTATTATAATTATTATTGTACGAGAATTGTATTCTTATACGCAATAAACACTATCTATCTGTCTATAATAGATAATAATGATAATAACAATAATAACAGATAGATAGATAGACATCCATTATCATTATTATTATTATGATTATTAATATTTAGATTAAATAATAAGCCTATCGAATACAAAAATCGTTGGAATGCAACGAAAAAAATATATATAGAATATATTTTAGCGATCCCAAAAATGTATAGCGAGTGATCGTTATAATAACTTTTTTTTTTTTAATAAAAAAAAAAATAATAACTTTTTATACTCAGTAAGATCCTTTGGGTACATTAGAATTATTATTATTATTATTATTATTATTATTATTATTATTATTATTATTATTATTATTATTATTATTATTATTATTATTGTTTTTTCTTCATTTTCATTGCTTTCCAACGATGCAAAATTCAACACTTAACGTCGAATAATTAATCAAAAATCAATTATTTATTTATTTAATCAAAATCTTAATTTAATCTTAATAATTTAATAATTTAATCAAATAATCAAAAATCAATTAAGGTCAGTAAGATCCTTTGGGTCCATTAGAATTATTATTATTATTATTTTTATTATTGTTTCATTTTCATTGCTTTCCAACGATGCAAAAATCACCATTTAATCGAATAAGTAATCAAAAATAAATTAATCAAGATTAATAAAAAATAATAAGAAAGTTGGGAAAAATCGGGAAATGAGACCCACGTCTTGTCTTGTAAGGTGAGGTCAGGGCCGTAGTAAAGGCGAGAAGGGGCCCGGGGGGGCCCGCCTACGACGGGTTGGGATACTACCTACGTACCTACCTGGGCTCTGGCTGGGCCTACGCCTGGCTTCTCTGCTGCCCACCGAGCCGAGAACCTCTCTCAGCTCGACTCTGACTCGACTCAGAGTCGAGTCGAGGAGAGTCGTTGGGGCCCTCTCTCCCTTCTCGACGCCGCCATCGTCGCTCTCTTCGCGGTTCACTCGGCTCGCTCGGTTCCCCTACTCAAGTCGGTGTCCAGTTATGTTGCCGTGGCGAACGCCGCTGGCTAGGCCCTCGTCCGCACCGCGCCGTTGACTCTGACCGTTTCTGCCGCCGCTGCTTCGTTCGACGTTCGACGTTAGACTCGAGTCCGAAAATCGCCTTCGTTGATCAGAACCGAATAAATTCGAAGTTTTCGCGAAATTCGAGACAAGGAATATATATATATATATATATTATATATATATAAAGGTCGATGGGATTGTGACGTCATCTTCGGTTAGTGCGAAAAGTGAATCAGAGTGAAAAAAAAATCGAGTTTTGTGAATATAGACAAGATAAAAAATAATAAAATAAAGGATTATAAAAAGTTGTGTTTTTCGCACTGATTTTGTGATAATCGGTTTCGGTGAAGAAATATTCGTGGAAATCACACAAAAAGAATTAAAAATCGGGTTTCGTGAATATAGACAAATTAAAATACATATATATATAAATAGAAAAAAGCGGATTATAAAAAGTTGTGTTTTTCGCACTGATTTTGTGATAATCGGTTTGGCTGAAAAATATCCGCGGCATTCACGTAAAAAAAATTAAAACGGGTTTTGTGAATAGAGACAAATAAATAACAAATGTTATCATTGTTATTATTATTATTACTATAAAAAGTTGTGTTTTACGCACTTTATTTGCGATAATCGGTTCGGCTGAAAAAATTCACAAAAAAAACTTTGGGGTTTTTTAATAGAGACAAATAAATAAATAAAATATTATTATTATTATTATTGTAAAAAGTTGTGTTTTTCGCACTTTAATTGACGATTATTGGTCCGAAGGTGGAATAAATCGGAGGCATCCATTTGAGGTTTCTCAGGAGTCGCGAGTGACGTTTCCTAAGCTTCGACTCATCGAAGCTTCGACACTTAGTGAATATCAGTGGAAGTTTGACCCGAGGAAAAATATTCAGTTTGTGAATTTCAGTTTGTGACGGATTCGACGGTTTTCGACGGATCGGCTACGACTTATTCCACAGTCCACAGGTGAGTCTCCGATTCGATTCCGGAATCTGCCAATCAGAGACGCTCAACCCGCGGCGCCTGCGCATTTGTCATTTCGCCTTTTGTCAACCGTTATCAATTTTTTCTTATCAAATAATAAATAGGGAGTCCCTAAAGTTATCAACTCCATCACTAACCCTGTTCGCTTAACCCTGTTCATATACAGGGTTAACCGAACAGGGTTAACTGGGCCAAAAGTTGTGAAGTTCTGACTACTAACCCTCTTCTTAACCCTGTTTTTTCGCTTAACCCTGTTCGGTTAACCCTGTTCATATACTGGGTTAACCGAACAGGGTTATCGGAGCCAAAAGTTATGAAGTTCTGACTACTTAACCCTCTTCTTAACCCTGTTTTTTCGCTTAACCCTGTTTGGTTAACCCTGTTAATATACAGGGTTAACCGAACAGGGTTAACTGGGCCAAAAGTCGTGAAGTTCTGGCTACTTAACCCTCTTCTTAACCCTGTTTTTCGCTTAACCCTGTATCGGAATAGGGTTAAGCGAAAAAATGCGCTTACGGATACTCTCAACGCTTTTCCAACAGTCCAACAGGTGGAAGCCGCGCATACAGCGCCCTCCACATATATAGTACATACACACATACCGATATATATGTGTGCAGCTTTGTTGTTTGTGTTGCTATTGCCGCCGCTCGGCTTTCTTCGGCCGTATTCGGGTCTAGCGACTCGCCCCGAGTCGCCGCGAGGAATGCGCGTGGATAAACACGCGACGAGATCGCACTGCACCGGACGCGTGGGGCATGTGGCGATGGTTGCCACAGTCGGATTCTACGATTCTTACAGAATCTCAATAACAATAACAATAATAATAATATTAATAATGATAATAGTGATGATGCTGATGACGATGAACTTCGAAAAACTCGAATTTCTTTTCTTTTTCGGAATTCGAATAATTATAATAATAATAATAGTGATGATGATGGATGATGATAATAACAATTGTTCTTAATTTTATTAAAATAAAGGTAAAAAGTAAGAATAATAATAATTGTGTAATGATGATAATTTATTTGTGGTAAAATAAAAATTAAATGTAAGAATAATAATAATAATTCTTATTATTACCACTATTATGATTATTTATTTTTATTAAAAAAAAACTGAAAACAATTATTATTATTATTTAGGATTCTACGATTCTTACAGAATCTCAATAACAATAACAATAACAATAATAATAGTAATAGTAATAATAATAATAATACTCATTATTACCACTATTATGATTATTTATTTTTATTAAAAAAAAACTGAGAACAATTATTATTATTATTATTATTATTATTATTATTTAGGATTCTACAATTCTTTCAGAATCTCAATAACAATAACAATAACAATAATAATAATAATAATAATGATAATGATAATTGTTCTTAGTTTTATTAAAATAAAGATGAAAAGTAACAATGATAATAATTTATTTGTAGTAAAATAAAAATGAAATTTAAGGACAATAATAATAACAATAATAATAATGATAATAATACTTGTTATTACTATTATGATTATTTATTTTTATTTAAAAAAACGGAAAACAATTATTATTATTATTTTTTACCTCAGAATTAATCATTTTTGCCACCCGGAAAATCGTTGTGGTATTTATTGCTATACGCTAATTGGGCGAAAATTTTCAAGATTGGACGACTGTAGGTGATCAGACCAATGAAGAAGCGAGAACGCTGGTTGGATAACCCACTGTCCGTTTTACCGTTGTAACCTATGATACGCGGGCGATAAACCCCAAGCGACTCGTAACACAAGCGGCGTCTCTCTCGACGCGTAACATCGGCTCGCCGACGATTTAATTCCGATGTTCGCCATCAGGACTTGTGCCGGCGGCCAATTAGAGAGCGTCCTTTCGAAATCGCTGACACTTCAGGGTTCATCGCACTGTTGAATCGACGAATGTGGACGAGTAACAGATGCGGAAGGAGATGAGATTATCGACTTCGAGGAATGAGATTCCTGCTTTTTTTTTTTTTTTTTTTTTTTTTTTTTTTTTTTTTTTTTTACAAGTCGAAAACGTGTTACATGAACTGAAATCGAAAGGCTACGATCGTAAATTCATCAAACGTGGGGCTAATTTTTGTCAAAGTGTGGGAAACATTTATAAATGGCAGCTAAAAACACGAATTTTATGTTCTGGTCAATCTTGCAAAAATTATCATACAAAAAAAAAAGAAAAAAAAATTGTTTGTCCGCAGAATCATAAATTCATCAAACGTGGCGCTAATTTTTTTGAAAGTCTGGGAGACATTTATAAATCGCAGCTAAAAACACGAATTTTATGTTCTGGTTAATGTTACAAAAATTACCATACTGCTGCAGAAATAAATTACTTAACAAAAAAAAAAAATTGTTTGTCCGCAAAATAATAAATTCATCAAACCCGGCGCTAATTTTTTTCAAAACCTGGAAAACATTTATAAATCGCAGTTAAAAATACGAGTTTTATGTACATAATGTTCTGGTCAATCTTAAAAAAATTACCATACAGCTTTAAAAAAAAAAAAAAATTGTTTGTGTCCGCAAAGTCGTAAATTCATCAAACGTGGCGTTAATGTTTTTCAAAACCTGGAAAACATTATTAAATTGCTGCTAAAAACACGAGTCTTATGTATATAATGTGCTGGTTAATCTTGCAAAAATTACCATAGAGCTGTAGAAAAAAAAAAAAGCAGTGTCTGCAGAGTCGTAAACTCATCCTGACGACTAACCATAGTCCAAAAGATCAGAATCACAGTTAGGGTTAAATTTCTACTAAATCGCTATGTAATAAAAATTGCCATTACCTCAAAAAAAAAAAAAAAAAAAAAAAAAAAAAAAAAAAAAAAAAAAAAAAAAACGTATTGCCAGGAAAATAATTGTTTCGAATTCTCCGCCGGATTGAATTTCTAAATTGTTATGTAATAAAAATTGACATAGGTTCAAAAAAATAAAAACCCAAAAAAAAAAAAAGCGGGAAAATAATTGTTTCGGATTCTCCGCCGTTTGACCTTCAGACAAGGACGCGAAGAGCGGAAAGAATTGAGGCAAAAACCTGGAAGGGAAAAAAATAGTGTTTTTTTTTTTTTTTTTTTTTTTTTTAACAGCAGGGATTCCGCTTAGAGTGGTTCAGGTCCCGAACAAAGAGTCGAATGTCCGTCCGAGCGTCTGAAATAATTAATGACACGGCGACCGTGAACGCAGCCTCGTATCCGACTAATAATCTTCGATACGTCTGGATGGCTAAAATATCAAAATAACATTAGCGACGCCCGGAGCGCAGTCGAATCGGCAAATTATCGGCTAGACGAAAATAACGGTTCGGAAATAAAAAAGTGTCTATTTTTCGAAACTGCGTCACGACGATTTTTTTTTTATATTTATTTATGGTTTGGGTTTATTTATGTATTTTGGATTTATTTATGGATCAATTTATTTGTGGATTGATTTTTTTTATGGATTGAATTTATTTATGGATTGGATTTATTTATGGATGAATTATTTTTGGATTTTGTGGAACCACCATTGGAACCATTGGAACCACTGGAACCACTGGAACCAATCAGAAGCCAGGAATTATAGTAGTGACCAGGGGCAACCGGCGCGAGATCTTTCAATTTATTTCATTGTCGGCTGGGGTCAATTTGATTGGTCGAGGTTGCGAGTGAAAAAGATTACTCAGCAGTCGACAGAGCACTAAAGTTTCCTCCTTGGTTCTTACCTCACTTTTAAATGTCCCTAACAATTGACACTGAAATTTCTGAGATTTTTTAACTGAGCAAAAAAAAAAATTAATATAATACTTGTTTTTTTTTTAATTATTTTTATTTTTATTATTATTGAAAATGATGATATCTGACAATCGACGCTGAAATTTCTGAGATTTTTTAACTAAGGAAAAAAAAAATAGAATACTTGTTTTTTTTAATGATTTTTATTATTATTATTATTATTATTATTGAAAATGATGATATCTGACAACCGACGCTGAAATTTCTGAGATTTTTTTAACCAAGCAAAAAAAAATTAATAAAATACTTGTTTATTATTATTATTATTATTATTATTATTATTATTATTATTATTATTATTATTATTATTATTATTATTATTATTATTATTATTATTAAAAATGATGATATCTGACAATCGACGCTGAAATTTCTAAGATTTTTTTACCCGAGCAAAAAAAAAATTTATAATTTTTTTTACCGACCTCGCCGAGCTTTTCTCACGCGGATGCCTTAACGAAAGGCAACAATCATTGGCGTGTAATCGGGGCGGGGATCTCGATCACGATCCCGGCGCGCCACCTGCGCGTCGCTGATGCGCCGGAGTCGAGGCGATTCCGATCCGGAGCAGCTCCACGCTCCTCGTGCACTCTTCACCGGGTGCAAGGAACTTGGCTCGTAAAATTCAATAATAATAATAATAATTTCGAAGCTATTTTAATTTGGTTTCATTAAAATAAAATAAAAAAAATAAACACCAATAATAATAATAATGACGAATCTATTTTTATTTTGTTTTTAATAAAATAAAATAAAATAAATAAAATAGACACCAACACCAATAATAATAATAATCATGAATTTATTTTAATCTCGCTTTATTGAAACAAAATATTGCATTTGTATATTACTTTGTTGAAATAAAATAAATCGTTATTAAAATAAAAAAAAAAAAAATAAAAAAATAAAATAAACACCAATAATAATAATAATCACGAATCTATTTTAATTTTGTTTTTAATGAAATAAAATAAAATAAATAAAATAGACGCCAACACCAATAATAATAATAATCATGAATTTATTTTAATCTCGCTTTATTGAAACAAAATATTGCATTTGTATATTACTTTGTTGAAATAAAATAAATCGTTATTAAAATAAAAAAAATAAATAAAAAAATAAAATAAACACCAATAATAATAATAATCACGAATCTATTTTAATTTTGTTTTTAATGAAATAAAATAAAATAAATAAAATAGACACCAACACCAATAATAATAATAATCATGAATTTATTTTAATCTCGCTTTATTGAAACAAAATATTGCATTTGTATATTACTTTGTTGAAATAAAATAAATCGTTATTAAAATAAAAAAAATAAATAAAAAAATAAAATAAACACCAATAATAATAATAATAATAACAATCATGAATTAATTTTTATTTAGCTATATTGAACCAAAATATTGCATTTGTATATTACTTTGATGAAATAAAATAAATCGTCCTTTCGAAACGTCGTCAGACCCATCGAGTGGGTACTCATTCTGCTCGTCTCGTCGCAGCGAACACATTGCGAATGTCGGAAACGTCGGTAGACCGAGAAAATAATATTATAGGTTAGGATTTCCACACACGATTCGCGCTCGTTCGAGCGATGCGAAACTTTTACTTAGGGAGGGCATTGAGGGGGAAATTGAGCGAAATTTGTGGACGGTTTGTCAACCGTCGATTGGCCAATGAGGAGTCTTGTCTTGTAAACTGAGATAGGAGGACGCAATTGCTTGAAACAAATGATGACCACTTCAGGTCCTATATACATGCTATATACTTTCGAGTCAGGTCGCGAGGCGAAAAGCACGCGAGGGGCGTTCGAACTGAGTGAACGCGGACACAGAGGAAATATTTCGTGAATGCGAAGCAGGGAAGCGAGGATCGTGCAGCCCTCGGTTATTGCGAAAGCCACAAAACGTGCCGTCTGAAAATCACGCGACGATATAATACGTGTAACGTATATACATGGGTTATATATATCGACTAGCGAATTATATCGAACAGATCAGAGGCAAAATGGTGGAATAATTACCGAGATGCAACGATACACATATACATATACAGGGTGATTCAGAATGGTTTTGTCAACCGTTGA
>OZ035871.1:4987573-5108749 GCA_964034905.1 Itoplectis maculator
GCGCCGAACGAAGAACGAAAAAATAAACAGAATGAGAAGGAAGAGTGGCGACTCGAGTCAAGCGAGGCTCGTGTAAACAGTTTTGAGGTCTGCGTCACTTTGGATCTTTTCTTCGCAATCGCAATATTTCGATGCAATTAATAAAAAAAAAAAAAAAAAAAAAAAAATTAAACCAACACATTTTTTTTCACACGATTTGTGATTTGTGTGATGATTTTTTTTATCACCCAAAATGAGCCCCTTAAAAAAATGGAATAAGGAAATCAGTTAACATTATTATTATTGTCATTGTTATTATTATTATAAATCTTTTATCAGTTAACACTATTATTATTATTGTTATTATTATTATTATAAATCTTTAATCAGTTAACATTATTATTATTGTTATTCTTGGAATTATTATTATTATTATTATTATTATAAATTTAATGACAGCGCAAATAATTTTATTTCGCAATTTGAGAATTGGGAAATTGCGAAATAAAATTATTTGCGCTGTCATTAAATTTATAATAATAATAACAACAACAACAACAACAACTATAATAACAATAATAATAATAGCAAGAATGATGATAATAATAATGTTAACTGGAAATAAAACCTAACCTGCAAAATGCAAAATGCAAAATTGTCGGATGCAACGAAAAGATCGAGATTCGATTGGCTGCCGATTTCTCCTCATGATTAAATAATGGCGACGCTTCGCGAGTCTGTTTATACGTTTCCGGAGTCCTCGACAGCGTTGAGGAAGCCCTCGCGATGCACCTGACAGGAAAGTCGTCGCTGGGTTCCCGATGTTCCCCCCTCCCCCCTCCCCCTCCCCTCCCCCCTACCCTTCACGACGTCCACGTGGCTGATTTTGCTGCTGCGACGTCTTTTCTCACTGAGGACTCCCACACCTGAGACACCTGAGACACCTGACAGGAAAGGGTCATTAAAATGTCCGTCACACCTGACAGCGTCGATGCTATTGGCTCATCCAACCGGCCAATCGTCTTTTTTTTTCTGCTGAGACAGAAGCATTTTATTTTTTACGTATGGACTGAAAAATAGATATAGGACAGATTTTTTTTTTTTTTTTTTTTTTTTTTTTTTTTTTTTTCAAGTATTAATTATTATTGATATTAATATTAAGTAAAATGTCAAGTATTAATTATTATTAATGTTAATATTAAGTAAAATGTCAAGTATTAATTTTTTTTTTGTAAGTAGTAATTATTATCAATATTAATATTAAGTGAAATGTCAGGTATTAATTTTTTTTTATAAGTATTAATTATTATCAATATTAATATTAAGTGAAATGTCAGGTATTAATTTTTTTTTGTCAAGTATTAATTATTATTATTATTAATATTAAGTAAAATGTGATTTTTTTTTTTTTTTTTTTTTTTTTTTTTTTTTTTTTTTTTTTTTTTTTCGAAGCAAATTTTTAACGACGCGATTTTAATGACTCCGGTGGACGTCCCGCGCATGCGCGGGTGCTTCAAGTCGCCTGCGCGCGCAGATTGCAATTAGAATCTGCGCCGACGCAGATCCGAGATATAAGCGAGGGACCCCTGCGCAGCGGCGCTTTTGTCGTGAGAAAGTCGAGAAGACCCAAGAATTTCCAGATTCTCCCTCTTCCCTCTCCTTCTGGTGTTTCCCCTCAGCGCTTCCGTTTTCCTTGCGATGGAAAAAGACGCAGAGCGAAAGAGGGAAAGACACAGAGGATGCAACAGTCATTGCTCGCACGAACCTCTTAAAACTTGACTTGCGAATTCCGCGACCTCGGATCTTTCGCTTCGTCGTTGCGCCGCAAGGACATTGTTATTATTATGGTATTATTATTATTATTATTATTATTATTATTATTATTATTATTATTATTATTATTATTATTATTGTTATTATTATTATTATTATTATTATTATTATTATTATTATTATTATTATTATTATTATTATTATTATTATTATTATTATTATTCTTTATTTGTAATTTATTTTATATAATTCAAATAAATAATAATAATGATGAAAAAAAATCGAATAAAAAAGATAATAATAAAAACAATAATAATTGGGAAGCTCAAAGATTAATAATAACAATAAAACTGAATTTGCAATTCAGCTTCATCATCATTGTTATTATAATTATCTTTTTAATTATTATTATTATTATTATGAACCTTTGAGCTTTCCATTATTGTTATTATTATCTTTTTGTTTTAAGTAAGTAATAAAAAATATAATAATAATAATAAAACAAAATTACAAATTTAGTCCCATTATTATTATTATTCATCTTTATACGGGAGCTTTTCATTGTTATTGCTATTATTGCTATTATTATTATTATATTTTTTTAAATGAAGTTATTGCAGCTAAAATTTCAAGTATTCATTTTTGTTCGGAAGAAATTCTTTCTAATATATTCGCTTCCCGTTGGTCCGACTCTGAGTGTAAAAGTGACGGGAAAAAAAAATGAAAGGAAAATGGTCCTCAAGTTCTTACGGAACTGGGGGAAGGGGGGAGGGGGGAGGGGGGGGGGAGGCAGAAGTCGCGTCGCGCGGTCTCGGGCGCTGGTTGATATATATACACGTGTTGATATATATATACGAAAACACATACAGAGCGGATTGCAGCGACTCTAACAGGCCGTTGACTCTCCCGAGCGCCGAGCGAAACTTTCGCCGGCGCTTTCATGTGGAGCAGACGCATATATATGACGACTAGCTATACGCAACAGCCGCGTTTTCCACGCGACTCACGGCAGACGTTTACTCCATTGCGTATATATATATATATATATATATATATATATATATGTATATATGTGAATGACTATATATGTGACTGACAATATATATATGTGTGTGCATATATATATCACAGGCTGTTGCGTATATCGCGAAGCGCAGTGGTGGAATTCGCTCAGGAATCGGGAAACACGGTCGAGTGACATCGAAATGGCGGAAACGAAACAAAATGGCGGAACCGTCAACTGTTAACTAGTCGCAAAAAAAAATAAATAAAAATAAAAGCGAAAAGTGAGAAGAAAAATGATTAATGAATAAAAAAAATTATTTATTTATAAATAAATACTACTACTACTATTTTTTAATTTTTTTTTTGTTTAATAAAAAAATATATAAAAAATGTGATTACGTCAAATTTGATTTTCGCGCTCTTATCTTGATAAGTGATAACAGTGAGCGTTATCGTCCCGGAACCGGAACCAAGGAGTCGTGTCCCTTCGGTCTGCTTTCAGAGCTGCCAAGAGACATGCCGATCGCGACCGACCGATACTGGGAAACTCTCGGCGAAGATGAATCAGATTGCTGGTGCGCATGCGCGCGCAGATGTTGCGCGCATGCGCAGAGTGAGCACGTGCGCGCGCAGCTCGCTCGCGTTTTGCATACAATCACGGGCTTTGCATTATCATACGCGACGTATTTGTACGTAGTTATGGTGACACTGGAGAAAGAAGGGGAGGGGGAGGTGGAGAAAGAGGGGTGATAGTAGGGGGAGGGGAGGAGAGGAGAGGAGTAGAGGAGGGGGAGGGGAGAGGAGAAGGGGAATGCGACGAATCTGAGGCAGAGACAATTTTTTATTGGTTTTCATTTTCATTCGAGCACAATATTCTTATTAAAGTGTTCCCAATAAAAAAAAAATAAAAAATAAAAAAAATATAATAAAATAAAAAAATGAAATAAAATTAAAAAAAATAAAAAAAAATAAAAATAAAAAAAAATAAAAAAAATTAAAAAAATAAAAATAAAAATAAAAATAAAATGTATATACAAAAACCAATTTGCAATAAATGAACCAGTCGAGGTTCCTCATCCCCATCTTTTTCGTTCTCCTCTTCGTCTTCTTCGGTCGGTTCGCACAATTGCAGCGAAAACGGTATTCGTCCCCCGGAAGCGAAAAGAGAGAGAAAGAGAAAGAGAGAGGGAGCAATTTTCTTTCTTGTTGGGTTTCTCGCGAGAGTCGCGCGCGACTTTCGCGTCGAAAACCCGAAGTCCTCGTCGTCGTCGTCGTTGGCGTCGTGCGTGTCGCTATGTCGGCCACCGCGAAACGCCGACGACGACGACGACGTTGGACGACGTTGGTCTCTCTTCCTGGAAGCCGCGAGAGTATATCGCTCGTTTCTTATTACGTGAACCAAGTTTGCCGCAGGTTCAACATTTTCAGATCGACCGGAATATATCATCCGCTTATTTTTGGTTGCGCCAATCAAATCCGTTGATTTTATCATTTTTTTGGCTATCTGTCGCGTATTTTTGGATGCACCAATCAAATCCGTTGATTTTACCATTTTTTGGCTCGTCGCCAAAAAACGATAAATATCGAAAGTATATTTACTTATTTTTAATACATATTTAGATATTAGATAGTATTATATTAGTCATTAGATGCTTTAGATATTTATAGTTAAAACGAATAAAAATATGAGATTAAAATAAATACCTTGTAAACGTTATAAAAAAAAAAAAAAAAAAAAAAAAAAATTTCAACCCTTCGAGGAGACAATAAATTATGACAAACAAATAAAATAAAAGAGATAAAAATAAGTCTTTCATTCGGTAAAAAAATTCGTAAGATCTGAATTTGGTAGCTAAAGCCGAGTAAAAGTCGTGAATCTCGAGTCGGGCGAATCTTATCGAGCGGAAGTTGCGGTTCCGCGGAACTGGACGCACGAACGAGTTCAGGGTGAGTCGTTCTCTCGGTGCAAGCAACGCACCGAGCAACGAGTGAGGGGAGAGCACATGGTGACCACCAATTATAGGTTTCTCGCCGACGCTCGACGTCGAGAGGCTCTCGTTCGCTCTCGCTGAGCGCTGCCGAGATATATATTCGCGGTAACGGGAGCGCGCTATGGCGCTGCAGAGCAATGAGTCGTCTACGGTACCGGCTACGCGTTCGCTTCGATATGCAGTCAAAGTCAGTGAGCGTACAGCTCGCATACAATTCGTACAACTCATGCTGCTCGAATAGCTCAAATAGTTCGAATAGTTCGAATAGTTCATACAGCACGTGCAGTTCGAATGGTTTGTACAGCTCATTTAGCTCAGATCGTTTTTACAGCTCGTACAGTTAGTTCAGCTGGAATAGTTCGTTGAGTTAGTTCAGTTGGAGTACTTCGTTCAGCTGGAATAGTTCGTTCAGGTGGAATACTTCGTTCAGCTGGAATAGTTTCGTACAGCTCGAATAGTTCGTACAGCTCGAATAGTTCGCTCAGCTGGAATAGTTCCTTCAGCTGTAATAGTACCTTCAGCTGGAATAGTTCCTTCAGTTGAAATAGTTCCTTCAGCTGGAATAGTTGCCTTCAGCTGGAATAGTTCCTTCAGCTGGAATAGTTCCTTCAGCTGGAATAGTTCCTTCAGCTGGAATAGTACCTTCAGCTGGAATAGTTCCTTCAGCTGGAATAGTTCCTTCAGTTGGAGTAGTTCCTTCAGCTGGAATAGTTCCTTCAGCTGGAATAGTTCTTTCAGCTGGAAAAGATACTTCAGCTGAAATAGTACCTTCAGTTGGAATAGTTCCTTTAGCTGGAATAGTTCCTTCAGCTGGAATAGTCCCTTCAGCTGGAATAGTTCCTTCAGTTGGAATAGTTGCCTTCAGCTGGAATAGTTCCTTCAGTTGGAATAGTTCCTTCAGCTGGAATAGTTCCTACAGCTGGAATAGTACCTTCAGTTGGAATAGTTCCTTCAGTTGGAATAGTTCCTTCAGTTGGAATAGTTCGTTCAGCTGGAATAGTTCCTTCAGCTAGAATACTTCCTTCAGCTGGAATAGTTGCCTTCAGCTGGAATAGTTCCTTCAGCTGGAATAGTTCCTTCAGCTGGAATAGTTGCCTTCAGCTGGAATAGTTCCTTCAGCTGGAATAGTTCCTTCAGTTGGAATAGTTCCTTCAGCTGGAATAGTTCCTTCAGTTGGAATAGTTCCTTCAGTTGGAATAGTTCCTTCAGTTGGAATAGTTCCTTCGGCTGTAATACTTTGGTTTAGCTGGAATAGTTGCATACAGCTCGAATAGTTGCGTACAGCTCGAATAGTTGCGTACAGCTCGAATAGTTGCGTACAGCTCGAATAGTTGCGTACAGCTCCTACAGCTACCACAGCTCGTAGTACAGTTTGTACAGTACTCCCCGTATGTGCACAAAATCGGCTGTACGCGATCGGTACTCTTACACACACACATACGTGCAACAAAACTACCGTTCTTCGCGGCGCGGCGAATGCCTATCTGGAAATATGGGTCGTTCGGCTGCGAGTCGTCGTCGTCGTCGCGAGTCTCATCCGTGAATGGAGTCTCATCGAGAATTTCCTTCATCTCCCTTTTCTATTTTGTCGATCTCCCTCTTCTATTTTGTCGATCGAATTAAATATATCCGGAATAGTCGTCGTTGTCGTCGTTTCGAAGGCGATCGGGTCGCGTTCCCGTCTTTCAGCCAGAAACTCGTCGGAAACTGCGCAGGAATTCGTCGCATCGATGCTATACAGGGCGAATAAAAATTAGTCGTCAAGACTTCATAAAATGTCCAAAGGTCAATGAAATTAAACCAACAAATTTTGTGTAATTAAAAAAAAAAGTTTTACCAGCTAAAAAAAATTTTAAAAAATAAGAAGGAAGTAATGGAATTTTTTGTGAGTATAGAAAAATGGTGAATTTTGAACGGCAACAAATTTTGTGTAATTAAAAAAAAGTTGTACCAGCTAAAAAAAATGTTTAAAAAGATAAGAAGGAAGTTATAGAATTTCTGATGAATGAAAAAAAAAAAATGGTGGATTTTGAACGGCGCGGTAGAAAATTCAAGATTCGAATCTCAGCGAGCCGAACGATTCGCGACCTTCAAGTCGGTGTCGGTCAAATTTTCAAGGACCCTCGGGCAATCGTCTCTCTCTCCCTATATATAGTATATTATACTATATATATATCTATCTCATCTTTTCTCTCGCTTCTGTCGTCGTCGTCGGATAAACAGTCGGTGACTCGGCGAAGCGAACGATCCTCGACGTTCGCTTCGAGAGAGGCGATGTCACGGACGACTCTGACTCTGACTCTGCTTCTGATATTGACGGTGACATAACGACGAGGAGAAGACGTTGAGGGGACATTTTGATCGAGTGTCTGATCGACCACCTGAGGCCTCTGAAGGGGGAGGGGTGGGGAAGGATTTTCGTAGTACGTCAAGAGGAATTTATTTATTTATTTTTTTTATTTTATTTATTTTTATTATTTATTTTTTATTTATCCTCTATTAAAAAGTCCGTAATTTGCGTCAAAGTGACCATTGTCGTCGATATAACTCCACCTCCGATTGGTTGTGGACCTCCATTTAAAAGTTCCTGAGCAACCATTGTTGCCGATTTATTCAGCCTCTGATTGGTCGTTCAAAAACAATGGCAGTTCAATGTTTAATATCGCAAATTTCGTAGTTTTTCAGAAAAAAAAAATCGTTTTTTGCATTTTTCTCCACAAATTTTCGATTTTTCGGACCAACACCGATTTTTTTTTTTTTTTTTTTTTTTTTTTTTTTTTTTTTTTTTTTTTTTTTTTCGTAAAAAAAAATGACAAGGGTCACGTTGGCTAAAATTGAAAATTATATAAAATTGACACTCTACCTATATAACACCTCGTTTATTAAGAAATCGAGGCCCCTGCGATTCGTCGGATCGAGCGACGCGTCTAAAAATAAAATTTTCCCCGGAGCTTCCACTCTCGACTAGTATGAAACGCGCGTGGGTGCGATAATCGCGATATCCTGTATTCCTGGCGTCGGGGTCTATGAGCACTCGTCTATAAACCCCGACGCGCTCTTTGTAAGTAGGAAATAATTTTGCTGGCGAATAATAATAGACGCCTATGAGTTTCACGGTCGCCGCAATGCAATTCAAAAATTGCAGAAGCGGAAAATTTGTACGAATCAACGAATTTACTTAAGAAATAAATTCGCGTCAAAATTAATTGATGCTTTCATTTTTCAATTTTTTATTTTTTTATTTTTTAAAAATAAATATTTTACTTTTTTATTTTTGATTTTTTAAATATTTTGTATTAAATATGTTACCTTTCATGTTTTTATTTTTTTATTTTTTGAATATTTTAAATGAGTATTTTATATTTTGAATACATTTTTTTTATTTAGAATATTTTATATTTTCAAAATAAATATTTTACTTTTTTATTTTTGATTTTTTAAATATTTTGTAATGAATATGTTACCTTTCATGTTTTAATTTTTTTATTTTTTGAATATTTTAAATGAGAATTTATATTTTGAATACATTTTTTTTAATTTAGAATATTTTATATTTTAAAAATAAATATTTTACTTTTTTTTTTGATTTTTTGAATATTTTAAATGAGTATTTTATATTTTGAATACATTTTTTTTTATTTCGAATATTTTATATTTTAAAAATAAATATTTTACTTTTTTATTTTTGATTTTTTTAATATTTTGTATTAAATATGTTACCTTTCATGTTTTTATTTTTTTATTTTTTGAATATTTTAAATAAGTATTTTATATTTTGAATACATTTTTTTAAATTTAGAATAGGTAAAATATTTCAGAAGGTTGGCTGACGGACTTAACTTCCGTGCTTTAGGTTACTTGCACCTCTGCGTGAACTGCATGAACTGTACTTATGTCATATTGATCCTGTTCCCCTGAGGGCCGAGTCTTATTCTCGCGTGAGACTCGAGCCACGCTTGTAACCCTCGACTACAGTGTTTGTTACCTGTGTGTTTCGCTTCTTGTGCAACTATCGATCGGCTCGTTCACGATTTTCGCCCCGTTTCCAGCCTCGAAACCTTCGAAAATCCGCGTTTCTCAAGTTGCAAATCGCGGATCAAAATTCGACAAACTCGAAAAAAAAAAAAAAAAAAAAAAAAAAGATCATGTTTAAAAAGAAAATCATGTTTATTATTCCAGACGAATAAAAAAGCGAGTTGACCCTCCGACACTGAACTCCGAAATAAATGCCTCATAAATGCAAAATTCACGGAAAAAAAAAAAAAAAAAAACGGTGGGGTCAAAGTTTTTTTTTTTTTTTTTGCCGAATTCATGATCCGGTTTTCAGAATCGAGAACGCGCTCCGTTTTGTCACGTATTCGTCTCGTTTCCATTGCTATAATATAATAATAAATATATAATGCAATTTTTATTTATTTTTTATTTTATTTTACTATCGAGTTTGATCGACGATGCGAGGAAATTTCTTCGCCAGTCCCAATCCTCTTCACTAGGAAGAGTCGAGTTGTGCTCGAAACTCAGTAAAGCGTGGATCGCGCCTGGTTCCCAGGTTCTTAGTGCCTTTGGAATAAAATACCGTATTTCATACATATATATATTTTTTTGTATATATATAACGTTGGTCTTCCCAGCAATTTAATTCCGTTGGTTCCCACAAAACGCAAAATAAAAAAAAAAAACATTTTTTTAAATAATAATAATGGAATAATAAAAAGATGGAAAAAAATAATAACTTTTTTAAACAATAACAATAATAACAATAATTTATATAAACAGTACTAATAATAAAAATAAAAATAAAAATAATAATAATAATAATAATAATAATAATAATAATAATAATAATAATGGACTAATAAAAAGAAGGAAAAAATAATCACTTTTTTAAACAATAACAATAATAACAATAGTTTGTATATAAACGGCAATAATAATAGTAATTTATACAATAATAATAATAATTTTAGTGGCATAATTAAAAGAAGAAATAAATTAATAATGATTTTTTTTTCTTGTGTTGCAGTTCGCCCCGGTCAGAATTTCCAACCTCAAAGTGTCCGACTTCCTGTCTGAAATCTGAAGAAATTCCACGAGGATCGAAGACCCTGAAGACCAAAAAAAAAAAAACAAAAAAAAATGAACCAGTTCGTCATCGATTAGATAAATCGCCGCAGAAGCGACATAAGCAGAGTCGACTCGATCGCTCCGATAAAGCGAATTGGAAGGGGCCAATCGCTGTAATCGGTGTTCGAGGCGCCGGGAAACTTTGCTCGGCCGCAGGTGAATCGAGATCCAGTCGCTTTCGAGCAGTCGAACCGTCGACATCGACGTCAACGAGCTCCGAAAAAAAAAAAAAAAAAAAAATGCGGAAAGCGAAAGTGACCGGAAATCCCCGAAAGTTGGCGACTCGAGTCCAGATTTAAATTAACGACATAATAATAATAAATTGGTGAGAGTGAAAGTCACACGTGACGACTTTACGTCACTTTTGTTGCGTAAAAAAATAAATAATAATAATAATAATAGTAAGGGAGGGAAAAGATTGAGATGAAGACGATGAGTGACGTTGCGGCGCCGTCGGCGTTGGAGGACAACGCGACTTCGGTCACGGACTCGGCGCAGCATCCGTCGAGCGGCAAGGAACTCGGTCAGAGAACTCTGCGATCGCTCAAGCGCGGACTTGGCCGGCTGTGGAGGCGACACAAGGGCAACGCCTCCATCACCGAGTACGATCCCTGCTACAAGGTCGCGTATCTCGGCAACGTACTCACCGGATGGGCCAAAGGTTTGTTTTTGTTGCTTCTGCCATTTTTAAAAAATTTTTTAGTATAAAACGTAATCGAAGGATTTGCGATTTTTGAGGGTCGGGTTCAACATTCTGTGGAAAATTTAAAAATGATGGGACCGTGTTCTGGTTTATTGCATTCGATTCGTTGTTGAGTTGCCTTTCGAATGCAAAAAGAAAATTTAGAATCGGTTAAGGGGGAAAAAAGTTATGTTGATTTTAGTGATGGCACGAAATTTGGCTAAAAACGCAATGGAAAAATTTGCTATTTTTGAGGGTCGGGTTTAAAATTCTGTGGAAATTTGAAAAATAGTGGGAGCGGGTTCTGGTTTACGGCATTCGATTCGTTGTTCAATTTTCTTTCGAACGCAAAAAGAAAATCCAGAATCCATCCATCCGATAAAAAGTTACGTCGATTTTAGTGAACGCACCAAATTATGCAAAAAACGCAAGGGTCGCCCCTTGAAAAATTTGCTATTTTTAAGTGTTCGACTTTAAAATTCTGTGGAAAATTGAAAAATCGTGAGAGCGCGTTCTGCGTTACAGCATTTTCTTCGTTATTGAGTTTTCTTTCGAATGCAAAAAGAAAATTTAGAATCGGTTAAGGGGAAAAAAAGTTACGTTGATTTTAGTGAAGTCACGAAATTTCGCTAAAAACGCAATGGAAAAATTTGTAATTTTTTAGGGTTCGACTTTGAAATTTTGTGAAAATTTGAAAAATGGTGGTACCGCGTTCCGCCTTATAGCATTCTCTTTGTTATTAAATTTACTTTCAAACGCAAGAAGAAAATCCAGAATCCAACCATCCAAAAAAAAGTTACGTTGATTTTAGTAAAATCACAAAATTTTGCAATAAACGCAAAGGGTACCCCTTCGAAAAATCTGCTATTTTTGAGGTTTTGACTTCAAAATTCTATAAAAAATGTTGAAAATTCCATATTATTGAGTTTTCTTTCGAACGCAAAAAGAAAATCCAGAATCCATCCATCCAAAAAAAAGTTATATCGATTTCCATAAAATCACAAAATTTCGAAAAAGTGCAAAATCGTTTTTCGCGTTTTTCTCGTCAAATTTTCAATTTTTTTTCTGGCATGTGACGTCTCTCCGGAATCAGCATAAAATTTCCCGTCGGATATTGTCCCCAAACTTTGCGAAATCGAAAAAAAAAAAAAAAAATTGCAAAAATTCCATTCAGGTTTCTCTCTCTCGCAGACAATTAAATTTCGTGGCCGCTTGACTATTGTTTTTCCGGCGCAATTGAAGCGAACTTAGCATTGACGGTGATACACATAATCGCCCACGCGTAAATAAAAGCGAGCACATGCAGACGACGACGACGACGACGACGACGATCCGTTAGGCCAATTGTGTCCGGAGAAGACAAACAGTAATTAGAGCCGTTAATCGCCGACCGGGCGCGTTGAACGGGGGACTAAGCGCGTTTCATGCGGTGCAACCGTAGCGGGTGAACGAGGATACGTGCTCCATTCGATCATTGAAATTCCCGGCACGGCCGATTCGTGCCCGGAAGTGCGCACAGCCGGATCGGCGCATTCTATCGTCATCCACTCGCTAATTAAAATTCCATTGTGCCATTTGCGTACCATTTTTAGTCCTGGCAAAAATCGGCACAAAATCGGCGCAACGATTTTGCCGCAGGTATAGTTGCGGCAATGGCGATAATATTGCCGATCGGCAAAAATCGGCAAAAATCGTCGTAAAATCGGCACAAAATCGGCACCAAGATTTTGCCACAGGAATAGATGCGGCAATGGCGATAATATTGCCGATCGGCAAAAATCGGCAAAAATCGTCGCGAAATCGGCACAAAATCGGCGCAACGATTTTGCCACAGGAATAGATGCGGCAATGGCGATAATATTGCCGATCGGCAAAAATCGGCAAAAATCGTCGCGAAATCGGCACAAAATCGGCGCAACGATTTTGCCACAGTAATAGAGGCGATAATATTGCCGATCGGCAAAAATCGACAAAAATCGGCACAACGATTTTCATCGTGAAAATCATTTAAACGATTTTCGTCGCAGGAATCGGTATGAAAAACCCGACAATCAGTTGCCGATCGGTAAAAATCGGTGGAAATCAGCAAAAATCGGCACAACGATTTTTTTCGCAATAATCATTGAAACGATTTTCGTCGCAATAATCATTGAAACGATTTTCGTCGCAAAAATCATTTAAACGATTTTCGTCGCAGGACTCGGTATGAAAAACCCGACAATCGGTTGCCGATCGGCAAAAATCGGTAGAAATCGGCAAAAATCGGCGCAACGATTTTCGTCGTAGAACTCATTTAAACGATTTTTGTCGTAAAAATCGGTACGACAAACCCGACAATCGGTTGCCGATCGGCAAAAAATCGGCAACGAAATCGCCAAGAATTCTCTTTGCCTTTCCCTGAAAAAAAAATGCCCATTAAATGGTGGAAAGTGCGCGACGAGAAAATCGGCGCCGATTTCTCGGCTGCGATTTTTACCGATCGATCGATTACTCCTCTGATGTTTGTCGGTTGGACTGCAAAACAATATATAATAATAACTCTAATCGGTGACTGGTGGAAATTTCTTTGTTGCACATTTCTATAATTGTCACTCGCTGTCGTCGAATCTATAAAAAGCGTATCGCGGTTTTGTATCTCGATCGGTGATATCGATTCTTCGATGTACTTTAATCGCGAAAGAATGATCTCGAGGCTCCCCAACCGATCTATACGTGCTCCGTCTGCAATTAATTATCACGTCGCTGATAACGACATTGATATCGATCGTTCGGTAATTTTGAGAAATGAGGAAACAAAAAAATATTTGTATTTCTCTTTCACTTTTAAATCGCCACACAATTTTTATACCTATAAAAAGAAATTGTGTACAATTTCACATAAATTTATAGCTATAAAATTATTATTATTTTATAGCTATAAAATAATAATAAAATAATAAATAACAATTAAATAAAAAATATACAATATATTAATATAAATAATAATAATATTTAATATTGTATTATTAAATTATTATTATTATTATTATTATATTATTGTTATAAAATGATTGAATTATCGAATTATTATTATTATTTCGTGTAGCTATAAAATTTGTGTAGCAGAAAAATCTCGCTGAAAAAAAATGATATAAAATTAGAAACCGTCTGAATTAGCACAAATCGGAAATTCAAATCTCCCGCTAAAAAAAATCCTCACTTCGCGCGAATAAATCGGAAATTCAAATTTCCCGCGATAAAAAAATCCTCAATGCACGGGAATAAATCGGAAATTCAAGTCACTGTTTCCGGCGAAAATACGAAATAAATCCAGGTGCATTGACCGGACATGAAACACAGAGTCGGTGGGTAAGGTGACTATATATACAAATAGTGGTGGGGGGAAAACACAGAGCGGCCGCTACTTTCTCTGCATACCTCCGACTCTCGGACTGGGTCGGCCTTAATCATCGGCAGTGCCATTATTATTATTATTATCGTGCAGTCTTGTTTCCCCTCATTTCCGCGATTAATTAAGGGATCGTCACAGTGTGACCCTCCGAAAAATCAATGATTTTCGCGAATTTTTTTTGTTAAGTTGTAATGAAATAATTGGTCTGGTTTTTTTTTTTAAATAAATAAGTACATTCTTGAAGAATACAAAATGATTTTTTTTATGCGCATTTCTTTAATGTATAATAATGATATAAATTGTTTAAATAGCTCGTGTAAAAAAAAGGTCCTGCATTATGTCCACGATTGCGGCCGCAATTTTGATCTGAACCGAAAATTTCAAAAAGATTATTAATCTGTAGGAAATTCGCTATCGTGCTATGAGAGCTTTTTTTTTTTGAAATTTGACAAAATGGCGGCGGTTTGAACGAAAATTATTGAATTTAGCCCTTTTTTCGACAGTTTTTCGTAAAAAAAATAGGAAGATTTAATTTTAAAAAAAGCTTCCATAGCGCGATAGAGAATGACGTTAGAAATGTTATCTCAAAATTTGAAATCGATATCGTCATAACTCTTCATTTGAGAGTGGACACCGTTTTGAAAAACAACATTCCGAGAAAAGTGCGTTTAAAGTGTTGCACACGCCGCTTTTGTCACGCTGCAATCCCTTTCTCTAAGAAAGGCTGTAGCGACCGAAATAATTCGCATTTCGATAAAAAAATTTAACAGAATGTTTATAACCGTGTATACTATCCGATAATGAAAAAAAAAAAAAAAAATCGATATTTTTTTTATTTCACACTGTGACGATCCCTTAACTCCTGACTCGTGTCTCATTTTCGTCTCATTCGATTTTTTCGCGAAGGTCGAGATACTCGAAATATAAAATAAATCCGGGGTATCAATAAATCTTTTTTTTTTTTTTTTGGGATGTCGTAATATGGTTAAAAGGCCACGAGACTTTTTTTCTCGTCGGTTCCTCATTAGATTAGTGACGACCTACGTTGAAAGTGAAACGACTCGGTTATGTGTATATCTATATATGTTGCGTATTTCGAGATTCGAATTTTCTGCCTCGCAGAGCGTCACGATCGTCTTTTTATAACCTCGTCCACTCATCTTCCGGGTCGGTAATGAACGCAGTTGGGAAATAACGAGGCGACAATACGACGACGAGGAAGAGGTTGAAAAAAAAAACGGGAAAAAAAGTCTCGATGGTTGGAATGATGAATTGACTGCGCGTAATTGGAGGGATATTGCTCAATCGGCGATCGGCAGATCGACGAGGAGAATGAGTCGCGCTGACCGCGAGGATAAGTTGATGGAAAGCGAATTCAATGATAATCGGTGGCGTCGTTTGTTTTATCGGTGAAGATCGGTAAAGATCGGCGAAGATCGGTAAAAGATCGGCAGCAAAAAATCGCCTTCCAATAGCAGAAATGTTAGTGAAGATCGGTGAAAAATCGGCAACAAAAAATTTTCTAGTCGCAAACGCGTTCGGTGAAGATCGGTAAAAGATTGGCAAAAATCGGTAAAAATTGGTAAAAGATCGACAAAAATCGGTAAAAATTGGTAAAAGATCGATAAAAATCGGTAAAAATTGGTAAAAGATCGACAAAAATCGGTAAAAATTGGTAAAAGATCGACAAAAATCGGTAAAAATAGGTAAAAGATCGACTAAAATCGGTAAAAATAGGTAAAAGATCGACAAAAATTGGTAAAAATTGGTAAAAGATCGACAAAAATCGGTAAAAATTGGTAAAAGATCGACAAAAATCGGTAAAAATAGGTAAAAGATCGACAAAAATCGGTAAAAATAGGTAAAAGATCGACAAAAATCGGTAAAAATAGGTAAAGGATCTTCAAAAATCGGTAAAGATCGGTAAAAGATCGGCAAAAATTGGTAAAAATAGGTAAAAGATCGACAAAAATCGGTAAAAATAGGTAAAAGATCGACAATAATCGGCAAAAATCGGTAAAAGAAAGGCAAAAATTAATTAAAGGTCGGCAAAAATCGATAAAAATTCGGCAAAAATTGGTAAAAGATCGGCGAAAATCGGCAAAAATCGGTAAAAAATCGGCAAAAAATCGGTAAAGATCGGTACCGATAAATCATCTCCAAATCACAGAAACGATTAGGAGACACCGAAGATCAACGATGACCCGCCGATCGGCAAAGATCGGTAAACCCGTTTTATCCTCAGATTCCGCGAATCATCAACGAGAATCTTAACGCAATTCGCGTCTCGCGAAATGATTGAACGTTTATGCGCCTTTGACGGAGCCATCGAGAATTTATCGATAACGATCGCGCCGCTTTGTGTGCGCTTCTTTTTTTTCCTCAGCCGTCATTCGCAAGAAAATCGTTTGGAATTTTTTAATTAACCGTCGATGCTATGAGTTGTCACAACTTTGCATAATCGGTAGTGATTTACGAGTTGTGGATGCTGCGAATAAAAATAGACACATTAAAAAAAAAAAAAAAAAAAATCGGTAAACAACCGATCAGCTGATTGGCTGTTGGTTGGTGGCCAACCAGAGGGTACCTTTCTCCTCGGCTGTCCGGTCTGATGGCTATCGAGGAGAGAAAATATCCTGTCATGCACTTCCGATTCGTGCTACTTGAGACGCGCCTTCGGAGATTGCCGAGAGGAGAGTCGCTTCCTCTCTTCGGCGACGACGCGAAAATAAATTTCCGACGAGTTTTCCACGAGCGGCGACCGCAGAACCGGACGCGATTGGCGGGAATGTCGAACGCTCTCGATATCGGTGTTATTATTATTATTGTTATCATCGTTAGTATTACTATTATTATTATTATTATTATTATTATTTTCAAATAGCTGCAAAAAACGTGTTGGCTTAACCAAAATAACCTATATACGAACAGGGTTGTTATTATTATTATTATTATTATTATTATTATTATTATTATTATTATTATTATTATTATTATTATTATTATTATTATTATTATTATTTTTAAATAGTTGCAAGTGAGAAAATACTACACTTTTTTTGGCAGAAATAAATTCCGTATATATAGGGCGTTCCAAATGTTTTGAATTTCCGACAGCCTAACCCTGTTGGCTTAACCAAAATAACCTATATATGAACAGGGTTATTATTATTTTTATTATTTTTATTATTATTTTTTAAATAGTTGCAAAAGAGAAAATACTACACTTTTTTGACAGAAATAAATTTCGTATATACAGAGTGTTCCAAAAGTTTTTAAATTCTGGCAGCTTATCCCTGTTGGCTTAACCAAAATAACCTATATACGAACAGGGTTATTATTATTTTTATTATTTTTATTATTATTTTTTTAATAGTTGTAAGAGAGAAAATACTACACTTTTTTTGGCAGAAATAAATTCCGTATATATAGGGCGTTCCAAAAGTTTTGAATTTGCGACAGCCTAACCCTGTTGGCTTAGCCAAAATAACCTATATATGAACAGGGTTCTTATTATTATTATTATTATTATTATTATTATTATTTAAAAAATAGTTGCAGGAGAGAAAATACTACACTTTTTTGGCAGAAATAAATTTCCTGTAAATTCGTATTTCGTATAAATTTCGTAGAGTGTTCCAAAAGTTTTTAAATTCTGGCAGCCTAACCCTGTTCACTTGACCAAAATAACCTATATATGAACAGGGTTAAGCAGCCGGAACTTCGTGACTTTTGGGACACCCTGTACAACGGTATATACATTGTATATCCGTATATATATATATAGCGATGTATACATTGTACGACACATGACTAAATCGATCCTAGTTAGATCTGGTTGCATCCAGTAAATAGACTCGGAATAGGCGGCGATCGATATAGATCGGTATAGATCGGTATATATACACATAGCGATCGAACCTATTTACAGGATCGTCCGAACGTTCGAGACTGCTGAGTATCTTCCTTTTTGTCGCGAATCGGTTGTCGCGTGTCGAGCGTCGCGGGTTCCAAATGTCGAGGACGCCGATCGACGAGTAAATATCATAACGATCCTCGACTACCGGTCACGATTTTTTTTTTTTTTTTTTTTTTTTTTTTTTTTTTTTTTTCGTCGCTGATTGCAGCGTCGATAGAGTCAACAGTGGCGCCGATTTTTTTATTCAAGGGTCACCACTCAGAGTGCAGCGAAGGATCAGTTCGACCTGAGTCTTTTTTTTTTTTTTTTTTTTTTTTTTTTTTTTTTTTTTTTTTTTTTTTTTTCCGTTGCTGATTGCAGCGTCGATAGAGTCAACAGTGGCGCCGATTTTTTATCCAAGGGTCGCCACTCAGAGTGCAGCGAAGGATCAGTTCGACCTGAGTCTGTAATCGGGAATGCTAATAGGAAACATTCCGGGATTCGAGAACCCGAGGAGAGAAAACAGGTTGCCACGATTAGCCACGACTTCCCCTCCGACGAGGGGGTTAGAAGGGGGGGAGGGGAAAAAAAAAGGAGCGTGAAACTCGTCGGACCAGTGAAAAGGCCTCTTCCCAATTTAGCCGTGAATCCTCGGACTGAGTCTCCGGGATCCTTGGGACGTGGTCGAAAATATTTTAGGCAGAGGAAAAATATTCTGGACGAAATTATAATTTTTTTTTAATTTTTGCAATTTTTTCTACTATTTAATTTCAGTTATTAATTGTAATTAATTCAAAAGACATAGACATAGAAAAAGTATCCCAAATGAAAAAATAATAAATAACGAATAATAATAATAATAACTTTGTTATTTTGGCAATTTTTTCCACGCCTATTTACTTTCAATTATTATTATTAATTGCAATTAATAATTCAAAATACACATTCGTAGAAAAAGTATTCAAAATAATAATAATAATCATAATAATAATAATGTCTCATTTGGGCAATTTTTTTCAACGCCCATTAATTATAAATTCTAATTAATAATTCGAAATCAATAGTAGAAAAAATCACCAAAATAAAAACAATAATCATAATAATAATAATTTCTTATTTGGGCAATTTTTTTAATGCCCATTGATTATAAATTGTAATTAATAATTCGAAATCAATAGTAGAAAAAAATTGCCAAAATAAAAACAATAATCATAATAATAATCATTTCTTATTTTGACCATTTTTTCAACGCCTATTAATTATTGTTAATTGTCATTAATAATTCGAAATAAAAAAGAAAATAATTATGATGTATTATAATGTTTTTTTTTTATTGGGTGAAGATTGAGTACTAAATTAATTGTGGCTGTTTATTTCATTTTTTTTCGGCCAAAATAAAAAGGAAAATCATTATGATTTTTTTTTATTGGCTAAAGATTGAATAATAAATTAAATATGGCTGTTTATTATTTTTTTTAAGGCGAGGGCTGCGTTGAGAAGCCAGTGTCGACCTTGTGGCGAAATTACGTGAGCAGCAGTCGACCCGACGTGACGATGAGGCTGACGGTGACGAATGGCGGACTCACAGCGACGACGAAGGATCACGGACTGACGGAATATTGGGCCCATCGAGTGACCTACTGCACCGCGCCGGCTTCGCATCCCAGACTGTTCGTCTGGGTCTACAGACACGAGGGACGACGGCTCAGGCCCGAATTGCGGTGTCACGCCGCACTGTGCTCCAAAGAATCCACCGCCCGGCGACTCGCGTCCACCCTCAACGCAGGTCTTCAGCAGGCGCTTCTCGAATTTCGCAGGGACAAAGTTTCCCGACAAAACGCCAGGTAAAAAAAGAGACGAGGACTTAATTTTCAATTTTTATGTCAATTTTAATTTTAATTTTAATTTTAATTTTAATTTTAATTTTAATTTTAATTTTAATTTTAATTTCAATTTTTATTTTTATTGTAATTTTTATTTCAATTCAGTTTCAATTCAATTTTGATTAAATTTCAATTTTAGTTTTGATTTCAATTCAATTTTGATCAAATTTCAATTTTAGTTTTGATTTCAATTCAATTTTGATCAAATTTCAATTTTAGTTTTGATTTCAATTCAATTTTGATTAAATTTTAATTTTAGTTTTGATTTCAATTCAATTTTGATTAAATTTCAATTTTAGTTTTGATTTCAATTCAATTTTGATTAAATTTCAGTTTTAGTTTTGATTTCAATTCAATTTTGATTAAATTTCAATTTTAGTTTTGATTTCAATTCAATTTTGATTAAATTTCGATTTTAGTTTTGATTAAATTTCGATTTTAGTTTTGATTAAATTTCAATTTTAGTTTTGACTTCAATTCAATTTTGATTAAATTTCAATTTTAGTTTTGATTTCAATTCAATTTTGATTAAATTTCAATTTTAGTTTTGATTTCAATTCAATTTTGATTAAATTTCAATTTTAGTTTTGATTTCAATTCAATTTTGATAAAATTTCAGTTTTAGTTTTGATTTCAATTCAATTTTGATTAAATTTCAATTTCAGTTTTGATTTCAAATCAGTTTCAACTTTGTTTTCAACTCAATTTCAGTTTTAATTTCAAATCAATTTCAACTTTGTTGTTAATTCAATCTTATTTTTTATTCCAATCCAATTTCAATTTTGATTTCAATTCGATTCAATTTCAGTTTTGGTTTCAATTTCAATTCAATTTCAATTCAATTTCTATTTCAATTCAGTCTCAATTCAATTTCAATTTCAATTCAATCTCAATTCAATTTCAATTTCAATTCAATCTCAATTCAATTTCAATTTCAATTTCAATTTCAATTCAATCTTAATGCAATTGCAATTTCAAGTCAATCTCAATTCAGTTTCAATTTCAATTCAATCTCAATTCAGTTTCAATTTCAATTCAATCTCTATTTAATTTCAATTTCAATTCAATTTTTATTTGATTTTAATTTTTCGTAAGCTGAGATTTTTGGGTGACCCGGTCACCGAATCCGCCAAAAATGCTCATCACGTATCCGCGAAACACGGAATTAGGGTAGCGATCGGGTAGCGACGTTCTTCACGAATTCATCGCGTCTCGCGTGTTCCAGTTTTGTTTGCGCGCGCGCGCTCTCCTCGTGCCCGACTTGGCCTGCATTGTCCTTGAGACACGCGTTTACTTCGCTATGAACCTCGTGTCAATCGGCAATGACACTGGGTTGCATGTCGCTGAATCGCCGGGAGAGACAATCGACGGCGGATTGGAAAGTCGGGATTCGCGTGACGATCGTCTGTACGGAAATCGCCGATGCAAGACTTACGAGTCGACTACTTTGAGATCACGAATGGCGAAGCGAGTTATTTGTAGGAAACTGGCACACGTTTCCTCTGTATTTTTTTTTTCATTTATTGGAATCCATCGAAAAATAGAAAATTTTATTTTATATTTTATTATTAATGATTTATTATTATTATTATTTAATCGAGTCAATTCAATTTTTTCGAATTGAAAATAGGCAGCGATTGAGGACCGAAAGGAAAATCGTGATTGCTATTTTTTAATGAATTAATTAAAAAATAGCAAATAATTAATTAGAAAATAGCAATGATTAATTAATTAAAAAATAGCAATCACGAATAAATTAATTTTATTTTTGTTTTATTATTTATGATTTTATTGTTATTATTTAAACGTGCCAATTCAAGTTTTTCGAATTGAAAATAGGTGACGATTGAGGACCGAAAGGAAAATCGTGATTGCTATTTTTTAATGAATTAATAAAAAAAATAGCAAATAATTAATTAGAAAATAGCAATGATTAATTAATTAAAAAATAGCAATCACGAATAAATTAATTTTATTTTTGTTTTATTATTTATGATTTTATTGTTATTATTTAAACGTGCCAATTCAAGTTTTTCGAATTGTAAATAGGTGGCGATTGAGGAGCGAAAGGAAAATCGTGATTGCTAGTTTTTTTTTTAACGCCGAGCGAAACGGAGAAAATTGGCGAATTGCGAGGCAATTGAGATGCAGCAAAATGGCGGTGGAGACTTGACCCGACCGCCTGACACAATGACCCTTTCCTGCATTACAGACTGTCACTGGCGAACGCGGTGTACGAGAATCCGTCGCTGCCCCGGCGAAAAATCCTCCTCAGCACCGGCGGACAGAATTACCGACCGCCGCTCGAGAGATCGAAGAGCGCGCCGAAATTATCGGCCATCGAGGAGGACGCAGTGGCCGAGGAAATCGAGCAGAAACGATTACTCGAAGAACTAAGGTACATTTCTTGTATTTTTTGCGATTTTTTTTCGCGAAAAATGAACCTAATGTGTGTTTCCCCCTTAAGAGGATTTCCCTGAGAAGCTTAATCCAATTTTGCCATCTTTCCGGACATCCTCTCAAAATTTCAGCCCTTAATGACGAGTAGTTCAGGAGAAAACAGCTTTTAAAATCTCGAGGTGGGGTTTTCTAACCTCTCTTTTCGGTTTTTCGATTCTCTCGGACGAACGGCTTAACGTATCGCAGATCCGTAAAGCTTAACCCAGTTCTGCCATATTTCCTCACATTCTCTCAAAATGTGAGCCCTTAATCTCAAATAGTTTCCACGAAAACGGCTTTTAAAAATTCGAGGTGGGGGTTTCTAACCTCTCTTTTCGCTTTTTCGACTCTCCCGACCAAACGCCTTAACGTATCCCAAATCCGTAAAGCTTAACCCATTTCTGCCATCTTCCCTCACATTCTCCCAAAATTTCATCCCTTAATCTCAAATAGTTTCTACGAAAATGGCTTAAAAAAATTCGAGGTGGTGAAATCACCTCCTTAATTCACCGAATCGAATCTGTTCCGACAAAATGCACTCAATGAGGGTCAGAGACCCCACAAAACGTGGGGATAATAATTTATCGGCTCGCGTCGACGAAATCCCAGAATGAAGAACGACCCCCCCGTTTTTTTTTATAGGTCACTGGAGAATGTGGCGCGCAGTTGGCAGGACCAGGACGGCTGGCGATTGGCGCGATTGGTCGATGCCCTGAATCGCGCCGGCGGCGCCTCGAGCGAATATTCCGACGAAAATGGAAGCATATCGAGCGGCTGCGAAACGGCGAGTACCTCAAACAGCGAAGAGAGAGCTCCGGGTCCCGACGACCATCATCATCATCATCACCATCATCATCATCATCATCACGCGAGCGCCGAGGAAACCGAGCCTCGAACCCCCAGACGAGTCATCTTCGCCGACGATGTCCTGGAAACGGCCACGACGACGACCGGACCAGGGCCTAGACGGAATTCCGAGGGTTCCCCGAATTTCATGACCTGCGCCGGAAGTCCGCGTTTTCGATGCGCGAGAGCTGCCGGCAGAAATCGGTATAGGGCTGCCAGAAGCGAAGATGATGAGGCTATGGAGGAGGAAACTGAGGAGGAGGACGTCGAGGAAACGACGAGGAACGTATTTGACTTTGAGGATCCTGAGGATTTTGACGAGGTAATTTTTTACACATTAAAAATTTTTTTTTTTTAGTTTTTGAATTTATTCGATGGGACTTTTTGGGATTTTTTCATTTAATAGGACGAGGTATTTTTACACATTTTTAAAAATTGTTTTAGTTTTTGAATTGGTTCGTTGGGACATTTTTTAGGAATTTTTTTATTCAATGGTACATTACTTTTTAATATATATTTTAATAGATATTTCTTAGACTTGAAGGTTAATTCGGTGACATCAGTATTTTGCAATGAAAATTTAGGAAAATATAGTTCGCATGTTGTATTATTAAATAGCCCTTAATGGGCTATTATTTTTTAATAAATATTCCTTACACCTAAAAAAAAATTCGTAACGTAACTTTAGACCGCGTTTTGCAAATTTTGAATAATTTCACAAAAAAAGCTTTTCTTCACCGAATTAAACCTTACAATGCCCTTAATGCTACATTATTTTTTAATAAATATTCCTTACACCTAAAAAAATTTCGTAACGTAACTTTAGACCGCATTTAGCAAATTTTGAATAATTTCACAAAAAAAAGCTTTTTTACAGCGAACTAACTAAATAGCCCTTAATGGGATATTATTTTTTAATAAATATTCCTTACACCTAAAAAAAATTTCGTAACGTAACTTTAGACCGCGTTTTGCATATTTTGAATATCAGAAAAAAATCCTGAATAATGCATAAAGCGGAAATTTTACGCAATAAAAGCATCGTTGCGCAATTTTTTCCCGATTTTATTTTAATCCGCCGACTGGTCTGATCTGTTCTCACGCAGCTCGTGGACTACAGGCCGCACGGTGAAAGTCCGACGAGGACGGAGACGACGACTACGCCGGCAGCAGCGGGACGAAGGATCGAAGTGAAAGGTGAAAAATATCCGAGCCGAATGCGTCAGGTCGACGAGCTCATCGAGGCCCAGGAGACGTTTCTGACGCTGGACTCGCTGGACGAGGAGGAAGCCGACAGCGACGAAAGTGGCTACGTCGAAGCGCCGCCCAAATCCCTTCTTCAGGACGACGCTAAAAATTCGCCAGTAAAATACGAAACCGCCGAAGAAAAAATCGCCAGCGAAAAAACCTCAAAAACACCAATCAGCGACGATTCGGACCGAAATCTGGAAAAATCGGTTGAAAAAATCGTTCGCCAGGAAACCGAAGACACAACGACGACGAAGTTCAAAGATCGCGAGAAGGTTGATTTTATTAAGTGTCCGATTTCGGAGACGATTAAGAAATTGGCGAACGCTTCGCTTCGATCGTCGAAATCGTTGGAAATATCGACGACGACTTGTCTGAAGGCGCTGAATAATCTGAAGAGCTCTAAGTCCTTCGATGGAACGAGAAGCGTCGATGAAGAGGAATCGCCGAGTCTGCATCAGAGGAAACAGCTTCTCGCTCAGCAAGGAGTCACCGTCTGAAGGAAAAAAAAAATCGGCAGCTTGAGCGAACGATTTTTCGTCGTCGAAGATGAAGCTTCGAAGATGAAAAAAATCGGCAGCTTGAGCGAACGATTTTTATTCGTCGAAGATGAAGCTTCGAAGATGAAAAAAATCGGCAGCTAGAGCGAACGATTTTTCGTCGTCGAAGATGAAGCTTCGAAGATGAAAAAATCGGCAGCTGAAGCGAACGATTTTTCTTCGTCGAAGATGAAGCTTCGAAGATGAAAAAAATCTACAGCTTGAGCGAACGATTTTTCTTCGTCGGAGATGAAGCTTCGAAGATAAAAAAAATCGGCAGCTAGAGCGAACGATTTTTCTTCGTCGGAGATGAAGCTTCGAAGATGAAAAAAATCGGCAGCTAAAGTGTAAGATTTTTCCTCGTCGAAGATGAACCTCCGAAGATGAAAAAAATCGGCAGCCAAAGCGAACGATTTTTCTTCGTCGAAGATGAAGCTTCGAAGATGAAAAAAATCGGCAGCTACAGCGAACGATTTTTCTTCGTCGGAGATGAAGCTTCGAAGATGAAAAAAATCGGCAGCTTGAGCGAACGATTTTTCTTCGTCGAAGATGAAGCTTCGAAGATGAAAAAAATCGGCAGCTTGAGCGAACGATTTTTCTTCGTCGAAGATGAAGCTTCGAAGATGAAAAAAATCGGCAGTTACAGCGAACGATTTTTCTTCGTCGAAGATGAAGCTTCGAAGATGAAAAAAATTGGCAGCTACAGCGAAAGATTTTTCTTCGTCGGAGATGAAGCTTCGAAGCTGAAAAAAATCTGCAGCTTCAGCGAACGATTTTTATTCGTTGAAGATGAACCTTCGAAGATGAAAAAAATCTACAGCTGAAGCGTAAGATTTTTCCTCGTCGAAGATGAACCTTCGACTCGGCGACGAAGCGAAGTCGTCGAGTCGAGAGTCGCGAAGCCTGAGGCGTTGGCTTAGAGAATTACCGGGAAATTACTGTGAATTTTCCGCTGTACATAAAACCCAAGGTGTCTCTTTTGCGTTTTGCATTCAACGCTGCCGTTTCGTTAAGGTAGTCGTTAAGATAAAAACGAGAGGGTATTGCAAACACTTCGCGATAATACAAAAATCGTCGTTGAAAAGCGACTTTGCATAATAATAATTCTAAATTTGTTTGCTTCCATACAAAAGATTCGTTTATTTTTCTGAATACGTATACATTTTTTATTTTTTTATTCACTTTGAATTTTTGTGATCTTTTCCATGTAAAAAATGAAAAATTCAAAGTGACTTAAATTGTTTTAATAATTTGTTAAACACGATTTTTTCCAATTTTTTATTGTCGAGAAGTGTTTGACGTCCCATTTTTCAAAAACTTATGCGAAGTGGACTACCTTAATTGACGGCGACGGATCGTTCGTCTCGCCGAGCGAAGAGGCGATAATTACAGCGAGGAAGAAAAAAAATGTCGAAAGGGGAAAAAAATGAAAAACATTGTCGACGGCAACGTAATTACAGCGCTTTTTCGCGGCGCGAGCGAAGTCGAGGAAAAACTCGGGAAACTTCGGTGGAAGTTGAGCCGCAGTAACGTCTCGAAGCGTCCGTAATAATTTATCTTCGTGAGGATGAATAATAGTTTTGCTTACAGCCGCCGGCGTCTTCAGAAGTGAAGTTGGATCCTTTTCCGAAGCCATCGACGATTATTTTCCACGTTTCCCGAAATAAAAACGAAAAAATAATGTCGCTTCGACGCATCGCAAGGCTTCTTTTTTCTTCGTCGTGGATTTCGAAGGGAATCGAAGGGAAAAAATCCACTTCCGGTCGATTTACCTGCGACGGGTGCCATTTTTAATGGATTCCCCAAAACTTCGATTTAGACACTTCGTCGTGAATGTACAATTAATTGTGTACGATCCTGCGATCGAAAGCAACGATAAATAAATCCACGTAGGTCTATCATTAATTATTAATTAAGTGTGTAAGGATTGTGTATTTGTTAGAAGAAAAAAAAATCAAAATCTAGATTGCGAGATGCGAGACAAGATATGAATAAAGAAATGTGATTGGAATTATTTACCTACCCTTTTGATGCCTGACTTTTGATGTGACTACTGACAAGATCAACCAGGGAATTTGATCAATATTTTATGGGCTGCTCCCCAAATGGTCCTAATAATAATCTTCTGATAAAAAATATCCTCTGCAAAATATCCGCTGGAAAAAATATTCGACCCGATCGTCCTGAAAAATGGAAGAATCAGTGACGAATATTTTTTCGCTGTGCGTGCGTCGCGTTTGGCCTTCGGTCATTCGTCGACGCCGTCGATCGGATATTCGGTGGGGAACACGAAGCCATAAATTGGGGAGCAGCGACGAATTGGGTCGATCGATGTAAAAGCCACCCACGACTATCGCTCAGGCTCAGGTCGACAAAAAAAACCTGGAGCAGGCAAAAAATGGCAAAGCTCTGAAGATAAATTGCCCCAGTCGGTAAATACGCGCTCGGTCGGTAAATTACCAACCCAGCCTACTTTCTTGCCTCGCCGACAGGTGTCGCCTCTCGTGACGAGTCCAAGAATTCCTAACGCCCAAAAAATCCGGCAGGAAGCGCTGCGAGCGCCATTTTGGTACCATCAAAGCCAATAAAAAATTGTGGGACGAATTAAAAATGGTAAAAGCAGACCTTAGTCTGTTGGAACCGATTTATATTAATTAATTTCTCAGTCTGAAATTATATATAATAATAATACCTATGAAGTGATTGACGGTGGGAAAACTCACCTTATCCTGCAACATTGTAGCAATAAAATTGCACGAGGGGCAATTTTGCTTAATGACAAGTTGCCAGGTTGGGACAAGCCGCATCCTCGAATGGTGCGAAAGGAGACGGTTTAATAAGATGGTTGCATATAACGAGACGAGGCTGAGCCTTGAATCGAGTCAGGATCAAGGTGACATTCAAGCTGAACTTGGTCCCTTTAGCCGACAATTTGCACATGTTGCGACATATTTTTAATATATGTCATATCTTCGAAACATATGCAACTTATAATAATAAAAAAAAATAAATTAAGGAGAAATATATACTTAAAGCATATATTTCACCTTCATATATTTCCATACGAGTCGCTTCGTGTGGAGAACACGTTCACCAGATGACTTATACAGGGCAACGACTGTATACATATATCTGCGTCCTACTAAAGCGGACTTGAAGAGGGTTTCAAGTCTTCAGGTATATCACTCGTTCTGCCGACCAACGATGATCTATGCGAAAAAGACTGGTACCTCTCTGCTTCTGTGTCCCATCTTCGCGACGTTGGCGTCGCAATAATGAACTTCCTTGGCTTTCTTCGGTGTCCGTTAACCCATTGTCCGGATCCAGTCAGGACGATTGTCTCGCAGCCCCCGACGGAACGAATTGCAGGCAGAAGCAATGACGTCTTGGCAGACCGGAAGCAATCTTGGATACATGATGACCTCGTGAACCTGTGTTACAGTAGAGGTCATCGAAGGTGCTTTTGGCTGCCTGTGAGTTTAATTTTTTTAAATATATGTTACAATTATTTTTAATTTTTATTTCTTTTAATATAAATAAATAAGTATAGTATAATAAATATAATAAAATAAGTTACTTAAATTTAATATAAATAATAAGTAAATCACAAAAATAAAAAATTAAATTTATAGTATAATTAATATAAACTTATATGGGACCTAAGTTTATATTAATTATAATATAATTATAATGGCTAATAAATACTCTACTATTATAAATTTATAAATAACATATAAAATTAATATTAAGCTATATATCCCAAAATTTCGTCGAAAGTCGATAATTAAAATCCCGATTCCGATTTCTCCCATCATGACTCAAAATCACTATAAAAGCGAGATAGTCGACACTATTAATTCTCCCAATTAATTCCACCATGAATAAAAATCCCATTCGTTGAAAATTTCGTACAAACACGTGGATCCGTTTCCCCCTCCGATGAGGAAGTCTTCGGAGTGCAGGCGACTGGGATGCAGGTCTGGTAGGGGACGAGGATTCTGTGTGTGGCCGATGGTAAACCCGAGGGGAGAGGGGTGGGAGAGGCGACGAGTGTGGGACCCCATAGAGTCGGTCCGGTCGGCGGGTAGGCGGCACCCATACGAGCGTATCGTGAGTGTAACGGCCTTGCTTTATGTGGGTCACGAAACAAGGTCCTACCGAGGAGCAGGAGACGGAGGCAGCAGGCGCTCGTATCGCATACGCGATGCTCATACGTCCGAGTCGGCTATATACTCGACTCACACTCATCTGTATATTTATTATATTTATAAATATACATATTTATATTTATCTGTATATTTATTATATTTATAAATATACAGATGAGTATATAAGTATTAGTATAGATGAGTAAATAATACAAATATATTTTAATTAAAAAATAAATACAACAATAACAATAATAATAATCACTCGCGTCTGTGCATTTATACAACAAAAATAAATAAATAAATAAATAAATAATAAATAAAAATAAAAATAAATAATAATAATAATAATAATAATAATAATAATAATAATAATAATAATAATAATAATAAATAATATATTGTATAAATATACAATTATATTTATTTTTATATATAGACTATATCATTTATTAATTATTAAAACAACAGCTTTATAAAAAATATATATATAGTTATGTATAATACTCGTGAGACTTGCGACCCAATACAACCCAAGCTTTCTACCCACTCTATAATGTAATCCTTCATCTTTTTCCTCGGCTCCGCATCTTCCGCTTCGCATGTTCTTCCTGTTCTCCTCCTTCTTCTTCGTCTTCTCGCTCTTTTAGCTGGACTTTATCCATGCGCATGCGCGTGCATAAACTATTACTCCAAAGCCCTCTCGGCAATTAGGCGAAATGGTTGCAAATTGTTATTCGCGAAGGGGGAAATTCGCGTTATTAAGATCGTTGACACGTTAAGGGGAGTATGGAAATTTGCAAACGTTGGAGAAAATTGTATGGGACGTTAAGTGTGGTGTGTTATTTTTGCCATATGGAGGGTTTATGGAATGACACCCGGGGCTGCCATAAATTGCCACGTGCGTTGGTTCTATGACTGCAATTGACACGCTTTACAATTCCAAGAAGAGATTTGAATGGTTTGTCATTTAGAGAATTCCCAAAAAAGCATTTTTTAAACTGTCTTCAGAGTAGACGACCCCCTTAAGGCGATGTGAAATACCGACGCTCATCTCAAAAGTTCGGATACTTTTTTTTTTTTTTTTTTTTTTTTTTTTTTTTTTTTTTGTGAATTATGAACGGATCGAAGTGAAAATTGAAATACAAACGCCACTAAAATGAATCTCGTGAATGAATTAGTCAGAATTTTGATTTTCGAAAAAAAAAAAATTACAGATCGGTTACCGACATTCATTTTTTTAATTAAAATCAGAATTCTGACTAATTCATTCACGAGATTCACATTAGTGGCGTCTGTATTTCAATTTTCACTTCGATACGTTGATAATTCGCAAAAAAAAAAAAAAAAAAAAAAAAAAAAAAAAAAAAAAAAAAGTGTATCCGAACTTTTGAGGTGAGCGTCGGTATTTCAAATCGCCTTAATGGTGAATAAGAATTCATAGTTTAAATCGAACTGAATGACGCTATTGGTCCGATTTCGGGTCCGTAATTTCTGTAGGTCTTCTTTAAGGTTGGCGACGCTGCCGGCAGAAGCCGGCGATTCGTGCGCACGCGCGAACGCGGCTAATGGGCCGGCGTATGCGAGCGTCGCGGCTCGCTTAACGATCAAGTTCGATTTCTCTTGGCACCGTAACTCGCCTGCAAACATTTTTTTTTCCCCCAACACGCCGACCGACGATAATACAGTGAAAACGCCTTATCAAAAAAAATAGTTCGCCACACGTCGACGAAATAATTAAAAATGCATCGCTCGATGCAATCGCCACTCGCCAGGAAATCAAAAGGCGACTAAGGCGATCGTAATCGCGGAAATCTGGCATCGAATTTTATTCGATCGAAGTAAAAATGCATTTCATCAGATTTTTAGTCAAATTGTAAAAATATAAATCAAGTTTTATTTACAAATCATTTTTAAATAAGAATAGATTCATTTTTTAAAAAATCAATTTATTTAAAATAACTAAAAAACTAATAAGTAATATATATATTTTTTTTAATTAAAAGATCAATTTAATAATAATAATAATAATAATAATAATAATAATAATAATAATAATAATAATAATAATAATAATAATAATAATAATAATAATAATAATAATAATAATAATAATAATAATAATAATAATAATAATAATAACAATAACAATAACAATAACAATAACAATAATAATAATAATAATAATAATAATAATAATAATAATAATAATAATAATAATAATAATAATAATAATAATAATAATAATAATAATAATAATAATAATAATTGATCCTTTTTATTAAAAAATAAATAACAAATAATTAAAAACAAAAAATAATTTAATGCAAAATAAAAAAATTTGATGATTTCAATGCTGACATTTTGACGTAAAAATCGTTGAACCTATAAATATCTTTACACACAGATCGATAAAGATCTTTCGTATCAATGACTGCAATTAATTAATTACGATCTCACGACGCGCAATTTCCAGGATAAAAATGCCTCGATCGATAGGTATGAAAAATCCTTGATCTTGGCCGTCTCTTCCGGTGCGCGGCATGATCGCTCGGCTCGCAGTAATAATGTCGATGCCGCGAGTCGATGCCACACACACGACCCACTATTAAATGTCAGAGGTTCAATGGATCGTCCTCAGCCGGCAGCGCAATCCTCGAGTCTCTCGACTCTTACCCGTTTATTATTTCCGTGTGCAACATAAACACTGAAATCGCTTCGACGTTTCGAGTCTTATTGTAACATCTTCGCTTTTGCGGCTTCGACTTCGATAATAAAATTTAATAAAAATATTTGAAGAATAATAAAATTTAATAAGAATTAATAATTAAATAAATTACAAATCTAATTTTTTTTTTTTTTTTTTTTTTTTTTTTTTTTTTCTTAAGGGGCTAAGCAAACTTATAATAAAAATATTTGAAGAATAATAAAATTTAATAAGAATTAATAATTAAATAAATTACAAATCTATTTTTTTTTTTTTTTTTTTTTTTTTTTTTTTTTTTTCTTAAGGGGCTAAGTAACCTGCTCGAATTCTGTGTCATAGTGCGATCCGGCAAATCGGTTGACACGATCTCACTGCGTTCGTGTTTCCGTGTACAGCAGCCAGGATTATTGCGTCGAGGGAGACACGACTATATATATATAGGTATATATAGATGGAATACACTTGGGCCGACGACTATGGGAACTTTACCACGGGAATGGAGACTCCCATTACAGGTGGAAAGGCTCTCTCGACTCAGGTGTTGGTGATTGTGCGTGTGCGAGTCACCTGCGTCTCATCTCCGTCGACTCTCTCAACGCGCCCAATACCAACGCTTATTTACTTATCCTTCATTGAGCCTCGGAAACTTGCTGCGCTCTGTGTGAACTGTAACGCTCACATGAATCGCGCCTCGGATCGTCTTCAATTATTCGGCCCATTTGCGAAATCGTCTAGCAATTTATTTTATTCACCTGAATGTTCAGCTGGATTAAGGCTCACGGCCTGGACAATTTTTAATCACTGGGTTAAAAAAGCAAAAAAAAAAATTGGTTAAATAATAAAATTTTAAATCAAAAATATTAATTACCAAATAAAAAAATATTCAAATATTCTTAAAATAAAAATATTAATTACCAAATAAAAAAATATTCAAATATTCTTAAAATAAAAATATTATTTATTAATTAAAAAAATTTATATAAAAATTTTCAGTCAAAATTCCATCAGCCATTTTGGTCCTCAGGTATATAACCATAACCGAGCCACATTGATCGCTGAAGTCTGAAGCCCGAAGCCATCGAAACCCCAAAAAGTGTGTCAAATTTCGATTTGGCCTGGATTCTGCGTAATCCACGCCGCCGGATTCCCTCCCCCCTCCTTCCCTCCTCCCCTCCCAGAACGAATTACATCTCACGTCGGAAAAAAACTTTATTACGATATTGCCCTTCTCCCTCGAATTTCTGTAGGCAACATATAGGCAACTTGTATATATATAACCATCGCCATGGTATTTAAAATATATTGTATATGCTATATATTATCTATAGAAATTATTTCTTCAATTTCTATTCATATATTTAGTAATTCTGTAATTACTAAATATATGCAGATTCTATAGATCCACTTTTGCATATAGCTTCGTATATCAAATATTTTGTATATACTATACATTGCCTCCAGAAATTAATTCTACAATTTCTATTCATATATTTAGTAATTCTATAATTTCTAAATATATGCAGGTTCTATATATCCACTTTTGCATATAGCTTCGTATATCAAATATATTTTATATATTATTATTATTATTATTGTGTATATTGTATATATTGCCTACAGAAATTAATTCTTTAATTTCTATTCATACCCTTAGTGATTCTATAATTACGAAATATATGCAGATTCCATATATGCCCATTTTCGCATATATATATAAACCTTCATATATAATTTATATATTAACCTTTATACATAAACCTCCATATACACCTCATATCATATTTTTACTCCCCACCGCAAAAAAAAAAAAAAAAAAAAAAAAAAAAAAAAAAAAAAAAAAATTGTAGCCGAGGCACTGAGCTCGTACGTCGTCTTCAGGTTCGAGTCTCTCGAGCTGCTGCCGACTCGAAGAGCAAAGCAGAGGGAGACCGGAGACCCACTCAGCAGGATCCTGAAGTCGACGTCAGGCAGCTCGCCGGGTTGGCTAAGTGTGCCATGTAAGTGGAACGCGCGTCGCTGCCTGGTACCGCAGCGCACGAAGTATACCAACTTCGTCTCCGCTTCCACCCCCCCCCCCCCCTCCTCCTCTTCTCAGGCCCCACGCGATTCGCTCGCTGCGGCGCATGCGCAGAGTGAAAGACTTTCTTTGCGTGAAAGACGAACGTCCGTCCGAACCGATTCCCATTGTCCGCGTCTTTGGCTTCTTCCTCCTCATCCTTTTTGTGCTTGAGGTGCGTGTTGAGGGGGCGGAAGGGGGAGGGGCCAGGGGGTGGGGGAGGGGGGAATTTTTTTTTTTATTTGCGACGTACTCCGGTTTTTTGTGTGACTTCCGGTTTCTCAGGTCGATTTTTTTTGAGAGCTGAGGTAACAAAGAATGGGGGGAGGGGGGAGGGGGGAGGGGATTAGGAGATTTCGAGCGAGATTGGAATTGCAGAGAATTAATTAGGAGGGGGGTAATTAATTAGGATTTGCATAATTTATTCTGGGTTTGGATAATTAATCTTGATTTTAATGCAGGTTTTAGGTGTTTTGGGATTTTTTTGTATTTCTGGTTCAGGTCACTTTTTATTTTTTATTTTTTTAAATTTTATGTTTAATTTATTTCATTTATTTATGGGTAATTAATTAGGATTTGCATAATTTATTCTGGGCTTGGATAATTAATCTTGATTTTAATGCAGGTTTTTGGGATTTTTTTTTTGTGTTTCTGATTCAGGTCCCTTTTTTTTTATTTTTATGTTGAATTTATTTCAGTTATCTATTTTTTAGTTACAATTTATTTCATTTATCTATTTTTGTTCCAATTTATTTTATTCATTCATTTATTTTCTATATATCTTTAATATATCTTCAATTTATTTTATTTATCCATTTATTTTTTATTTTAAATTTATTTTATTCATCTATTTATTTTTTATTTTCACTTTATTTTATTTATTTATTTTTTATTTTCACTTTATTTTATTTATTTATTTTTTATTTTCAATTTATTTCATTTATTTATTTTTTATTTTCAATTTATTTTATTCACTCATTTATTTTGTATTTTTTTATTTTCATTTTGTTTTTTTTCCAAAAACACTTAAAACGGTCTAAAGAACCGAATGAAGGACCAACGGATGAATCTGACTCTGAACCTGACTCTCGGGATTTTTTGGTCAGGTCCCGACGCGGTTCCTAGCGGAGGATCCCGCTAGGCTAGTCGAAAAGCCGAGGGACCTGACGCAGAGGGGGAACCCGAAATATGTGGGTCACTGACCTAACTGGTACGTGGACCGTGTAGATGAGGCGGCGCTGGCGTTTTATAGGCCTGCGTATACCTATATATGGCCTGTAATATGGTATGGTGTGTATACATACCTAGTGGCGATGTTTAACCTGCGTTTTTTTTCTCCTCTTGGACAGGTCCGAGTCGCTGGAATCACATCGAGATGGCACCCGACGACCTCGGGACCGAAATTCCGTTACTATTTTATTGTGCCTCAACAATGCCCGGACATGCATTATTATTATTATTATTATTACCATTATTTTTTTTTTCTGCGAGACATTATTTCTCAGGTTTCTGAAGTCACGTGACCTCAGAAAATTAATTTTTGGGACCCAAAACGTATTTAACAAATTGTGAATTGTGGGCAAAGTGATGACTTTGTTTTTTTTTTTTTTTTTTTTTTTTGAGGGGTGAAAGCGTCTTTGTGTCTTTTTGTCATTTTAATCCGTTGTCGTGATCGAAGGGCCGACCGGAAGTGCTCGTCCAGGGTCTGTCAGGTGGCAGCAGATGACGCTTTTTAATTTTTATATTTCGCGCAAAGTGTGTCGAGTGACGAGCTGCCATTTTTTTTTTTTTTTTTTTTTTTTTGTCAAGAGATTTGCATAGCCGAGGAGGGAATTATGGATCACGTTTCTCGTTCCTCGAGGATAAAAGTTTTTATGGTAAAAAAAAAAAAAAAAAAAAAAAAAATTTATTTTAATGGTAAAAAGGGTAACAAACCTTTTTACCATTTAAAAAAAAAAAAAAATATTTTAATGGTAAAAAGGGTAACAACCCTTTTTACCATTTCAAAGAATGTAAAAAAAAATGTTAAAAATGGATAAAAAATGGTAAAAATAATGGAGTGCAGTGACCAGGAAAAAGGGTAAAAGCAAAAGATAAAATTGTGCCATCAAGACCCAATAAAAAAAAAGAATAAAAAACTTGAACAATTTTCGTAAGGTAACAATCATGTCTTTTTAATCGAACATCAGATAATCGTAATATAAATAAATCCACATATCTAAACTTTATACAATTACAATTTTCGTCGCGCGCCGCGGATCGATCGATCGGCCGATCGATCGACTCCGCGCGGTAACACACATTTTTTTTTTCATACATAAAACGTAATAAATACTAAAAAATAGAGTTCTTTAAATAATTTTTTTGTCTTGACAAAATCCTGTCGCCGATAAAAAAAAAGTTCGCATTTATACCTAAAAGTGCTTTGTGCGCCGATCGTTGCCGATCGGTTTCTCGAAAACCTGCGAGGCATCCCGATCGAACGAGGAGAAAAAAAAAATAAAACAAAAGTAAAAATAAAAAAGTGAAGGGGGGGAGGGGAAAATCAGCGAAGAGAAGAAATTGTATCATCGAGACCCGTAATGTTCGCTAAATCGAATAATTAAATAATCTTCTAATAATTACAGAGTCGAGAGTCGGCAACAACAACAACAACAACAAAAGATTTACAAAGTTTTTTTCGTATCTTACAATAGTGAGCGGAGGAAAAAAAAACAGTGCGGGAAATTGGGGAGGCGAAATAAATAATTTAATAGTACAGAGGACGCGGGAAAAAAAAAGTAGCTTAAGAAAAAAAAAAAACCTATAAATAGGGGGAAAAAAAGAAAAAAAAATGGTGACGGGAAGAGTTATTAGGTACATCGTAGCACGATCACAATATGGTCGCGCCCCTCTTACAGTAACATCGCGTCGGCGTTTCTGAAACGATCTTTTTTTTCTCTGATCTGTTTTACCGACCGATCGATTAAAAAAAAAATCGGCACGCGTATTACATGAATATGCATTAAGCTTGGTCCCACAAAGTACGTTGTACTCGCCGCATATTTTCGAATATGCGTTTCGTTATATAGCAAATATATATATATATATATATGATCTATGTATATGTATAGTATATTATGTACAATTAGTGCGGGGATTCAAGCGAGAGATTTCCCTCCGACGAGTCCAAAGATCGTTGGATCACAAACGTCACCGATCGCACTTACGATTTTTTTACCGATCACCGATCGAACATTCGATCTCGATTTTCCAAGGTTTCATACCTTGTTCCACTCTTACCGCTGATTTTTCGTTACCGATCGTAGAAATCGGCAAAAGATCGGTAACGAAAACTCTCAGAAGGAGTCTCTGGCGTCTCTGCCGCCGATTTCGCCGATTTTTCGTTACCGATCAGAGAAATCGGCAGAAGATCGGTAACGAAAACCCTCAGAAGGAGTCTCTGGCGTCTCTGCCGCCGATCTCGCCGATTTTTCGTTACCGATCGGAGAAATCGGCAAAAGATCGGTAACGAAAACCCTCAGAAGGAGTCTCTCTTTAGTATCCCGCCGATCGTTACCGATCTCGCCGATTTTTCGACCGCGCGACCGCCCGAGAGATCTTTGATCCACCCTCGGTGCGCCGCCTCGATCCTCCGCCGATTTTCCCGGAAATCGACAATAAATCGGCAACAAAATCGGTTGCGATCTCGACGATCTTCGCCCACCTGGCGAACCTCCACATCCGACCGATGATAAAACAGGGCCTCAATGACCCCCTCGATCCTCAAACCGATCTTAATCCCTACCGATCCTCTTGTGGATCTGTTGGTGCTTTATCAAATGCGCCTTCTGCCTGAAAGCCTTGCCGCACACTTCACACCTAAACGGTTTCTCGCCCGTGTGCGTCCTCAGATGAACCTTAATGTTGCTCTTGTTCAAGAATCCCCGATTGCAGATCGAGCATCGGTGAACCGGTTTCTCCTTGCCACCGATCATCCCAGACTCCGTCCCATAAGGCAACGCGCCGGTGGCGCCCCCACCAGGACTCTTCTTGGCCGGATTCTGACCACCCGCGCCTGGACGAGGTCGCTTCCGGTGATCGCGCGCAGGCGCCGGAAAGCTCGAGTGCAACATATGATCTGGGCTACAGGACGTGGACACCCTTCCGGGTGGGCTCAATGGCGGATACGGACTCGTCGAAGATGGCGTCTCGCCGCACGACGCCGCCTGGAGCCCCGCATTGCCAGCCTGAAGCCTCGCCGTCAACAATGGCGCGTAGCCATGAGTCAAAAGACTATGGAGCGTCGATCCGTGCTGCTGCGTCTGATTGGCCGGCGTGGCCCCCGCCGAGGCAGCTGCGCCGTAGATCTGCGCGTAGGGCGCCGGCGACATCGTTTCGTGGGCCTTCGGCGAACACGCCGTGTCGATCCACTCCGCAATATCGATCCAGTCCCTAGATCCGTCCGGGTCATGTTCCGACCCGGCCCCATTACCTCCCCCAGGTACCGTCGTGTCAGCAATCATGGCGGACCCTATGATGTCCGCGATATCCTGGATGTCATAGTCCACCTGCTGCGTCGACTGCGGCAGCTGTTGTTGCTGATGTTGCTGAGGATGTTGATGGGGTTGTTGCTGCTGCTGCTGCTGCTGCTGGTGCTGTTGTTGTTGCTGCTGCTTCTGACTACCCTGAGGACACGGCGTACTCGAGGACACGACCGGTGACTCGTAGTACTCGTGATTGGACGACGGCGTCGGCGACGACGACTGCATCGACGGCCTCTGACCCGAAGACGCTATCGCGTGATAATGATGACCCGGGATGCCGTTGATGCTGAGGTGGCCCGTGTAACCGGTGAACGGTGGCAGCGGTTTCAGCTCCGCCAGCGTCTGACCCGAGGTCACCCCAACGGCTGGGCCCAGAAGAAGGGCGTCCTGAAGCCAGGCGTCCTGAAGCCCAGCCGCCGTCTGCTTGACGTCCGGAGTGTCCAGGAAGCCGTCGGTTCCGGTGGTGCCCCACGGCGACAGCAGCAAGCTGTCGACCCCAACGACCTCTGCCGGTGAACCTCCAACCGTCATGGCGCTGCCTTGACTGCTGTGAGGTGGTTCGACCCCCGCAGAGGTCAGATGAGGTGGGCCCGTCGGCGGTACCGACTGAGTCTCGTACTTCATGTCGATCGGTATTTCCGATCCGACCTCACAGTTGTTGCCCTTGACGTGACCTTGGTGCTGCTGCGGTTGCTGACGTTGCTGACGACAGGATCGGCCCGCGGCGCTGGTGGTGATGAGGTCGTACGGCGAGGTCGCCGCGAGGTCCTCCTCGGCGGCGTCCAGCACGTTGCACGGCGAGTCCCCGGTCAGCGAGTACTCGACCTTGATGGCCCGCGAGTCCGGCCGCGAGGCGGCGCGCCCGTCCGGGCCCGGCGAGTACTCGAGCTTGATGCCCACCCTGGCGGCCAGCTGATCCTCGTCCTCGTCGGAACCGGCCCGGGTCGTCGATATCCGCGACGTCGATAACAGCGAGCTCAGCAACGAGGCGTTGAAGCTCGACGCGGACGGCGAGTTTAGAGCGGTCGGTAAGGTAGAGCTCGCTCTGTCCTCCCGTTGGTCACGATCGCCCTCGGACTTGATTCGCACGTTGAGCGACGACAAAATGCCGGTGAGGCTGTCACGTGACGAGGATGAAGAGGACGACGAAGCACTGACGTTGTTTCGGGCGTTGTTGTTGCTGTTATTGTTGTTGTTGTTGTTGCCGGACGACGAGGAGGTCGAGGTCGGGGCTAGCAGAGACGACAGGACCGTGTTGGCCGTCGTTGTTTGGTTGTTTGGCCCGCAGCGAGGCTGATTGTGGCCGTTGTTGCCGTTGTTGCCGTTGTTGCTGCCGTTGTTGCTGACCCGCGAGGTCTTCGGCGACAGCAGCGACGACAACACGTTGTCCGTTGCCGAGGACGCCGAGTGCGACGGCCTCGTTGGCGTTGTTGACGCTGTTGTTGTTGTTGTTGTTGCCCCGACGATTCCGTAGGGATTCGAGGCCGACCTCACGGCATCTGTGCTGCACCTCGGGGACGTCGCGTCCTGGCCGAAGGTCGAGGTCGTGCAGGTCGTCGAGGCTGAGCTGAAGCCGAAATTTCGGTTTATGTGGTGGCTGTTGTTGTTGTTGTTGTTGGGAGGACTATTATTGTTGTTGTTGGAGGTGTTGCTGTTGTTATTCTGGTAGTGATGCTGCTGCTGCTGATGTTGCTGTTGTTGTTGTTGCTGATGTTGTTGTTGTTGCTGTTGTTGCTGTTGTTGCTGTTGTTGTTGATGGTGATGCTGATTGGGCGACGCGAGGAACGAGTACGACGACGACGGCGGACTCGAGGCTCGCTGCAGCCCCGAGCTGCAGTACTGGCCGTTGTTGTTGTTGCCGCCGGTGTTGTTGTTGTTGTTGGTCCCCGGAGGCCCCTCGTCGATCCTCGGTGGCCCTGGCGCAGAGACCGCGGGGAAGAGGGGACCAGGATTCCACCAGGGATCCACTCTACTGCCGGGGGTGGTGCAACCGCCAACGGCGCCGCGAGGACCTGCAACAGGGAAGAGAAACGACCTTGGAAATGTTGTTTATGACCATCAGATGGTAAAACAGGTTTTCGATAATAAATAACGCTTAAAAAAATAAATTAAATATTGGTGTCGTAGGAATTAAATTGGTGAGGACGAAATTTGTGGTCGGTATTTTGGGAAAGTTGTTTATGACCATCAGATGGTAAAACAGGTTTTTGATAATAAATAACGCGTAATAAAAATGAATTAAGTATAATTAAATATTGGAGTCGTAGGAATTAAATTGAAGAGGCGAAATTTGTGATCGGTATTTAATTGCCGATCGAGAGATCGGTGAATTTTACCGATCGAAGCAGATCGATAGGAAATTCGAAAAAAAAATGGCTGCGGTAGGAAGCGTCCGATGCAACCGGAGGAGTCGATCGGGCTCTCTAAGAGCTGGAAGACGGAGATCGGTTGGGGGGGATCGGTTGGTGGGTTGAGTCGGACTCGACTGGTTCGTGAGTCGGTGGGCGAAGAGGAGACGAGACGATATACCTGCTCTTCGTGTTTCGTGCCTCGCGCCTCCGACTCTGTGGGCAGGCGGCTCGGTTATATGGTTCTTTCGTTCAGGCTATGTGGGCAGTCGCCACCGGCACCAGGAGATATATTTATGTAGCGTGTATATATATATATGTATACAAGCAGCGTCGCTCGCGGAGGAGAAGAAAGACTCGCTCCACGCTAACTAGGTCAGTGGCACGCTAGCCGCGAGCCCGGCAGCCCCGGCACCGGCCACCGACTTCCACTCCGGCTGCTGACGATCGGTGGAAGCGACCGGACGATCCGGGCGACCAAATTGTCGAGTTAAAAATGTATTTCGTGATCGGTTGGCTCGGTATGACAAATTTTTTTTACAGATTTTTTACCGATCTTGATCGGTAAGGAAGTGGCAAAAAAAATCGGCAGCAAAAATCGATCGAGCGGCTGGATCGGTATTTAAAAAAATGTTCATGGGGACGAAATTGAAGGGTGACTGCCGATTTTTTTTACCGATCTCGATCGGTAAAAAATCGGTAAAAAATCGGCAGCGAAAAATCGATCGACTGACGTTTCAAATAATTCGCGTGCCGATTGCCGAATAATTAGAAATCGATGAAAAATCGGTATAAAAAATCGGCAACGAAAAATCTGTATCAAAAATCGGCAGCGAAACATAGATCGACTGACGTTTCAAATAATTCTCCAATTCGTGTGCCGATTGCCAAATAATTAGAAATCGACGAAAAATCGGTATCAAAAATCGGCAGCGAAGAATCGGTACCAAAAATCGGCAGCGAAAAATCGATCGACTGACGTGTCAAATAATTCGCTAATCCGCGTGCCGATTGCCAAATAATTAGAAATCGATGAAAAATCGGTATAAAAAATCGGCAGCGAAGAATCGGTACCAAAAATCGGCAGCGAAAAATAGATCGATTGACATTTCGACTGATTCGCCGATCCGCGTGACGATTGTCACACGCGGATTCTCGCCCGATTCTCATCCGGAACCGTCCTTGTCGCTCGGCGATCGGTATGTCCGTCCTTGTCGCGCCCGGGTGGAATGGACTGGCGTCCCGTGTCGCTGTTCCCGCCTCGGTGTGTGGTATATACACACCGGGTGACCGTGTCGTACACGCGACGCGGCGATACGTGCGGTGGGGGTCGTCGAGCCGTGACGCGCGGCTCCGTTCGGTACCGTTAGCCAATGGCGTAGGACCCAACCGATTCACGATATCGTCCGAGGAAGCCGGCAGGAAGTTTCGTCGCGTGGGTCTCCTCCGGTTCGGCGCAGCGAACCCCGATCGGCCACCCCGACCCCAACCGGTTTTATGCTTTTTCGGGGCCTACGACAATGGTGAGCCACTTATCAATGGGATCACCGGTGTATTTCAGCGCGACGAATTCGGCGATCGTTGCCGATCGCCCGGAACATCGGCGGGCCGATCGATATCGACGGAGATCGGTATACATACCGATATACCGATCTCTCTCTCTTTTCTGGTCGCTAATGTCAAGTTGGAGAAATGTTGACTAGTCTGGAGAAATTTTATGCTGCGGCGGCAGGAAATCGGTATTGGTGGGGGTTACCGATCTGCCGATTTTTTTGGTATTTGTTTGGGGAGGTCAACGGCGACCTTGCGAGGCCATCGGGACGAAGTGAGAGAGAGAGGTGATGATTTTTCTTACCGATCTTCGCCGATTTTTACCGATCTCTCGATTTTTTAGCTGCAGATCGTTAATAGATCCTCGCAGCCTCGTTTGACGTCGATATAATCGGCGATCGGTAAGCAATAAATCGAAAATCGGCGTTTTGTTGCAATTCATCCAACCGTGACCGATTTACGGGCTAGGTCGACCAGGTTCCCTCGAAAAACCGGCAAATCGGCGAGTCGCCATTACCGATACCGATACTCAAAGCAGCAGCGAAGCGCAGCTGCTGCTGCTACTCGTCTCGACCTACTTCGCGAAGTCCGAGAGGAAAGTGACTCAGCATTCCATACCGATACCGGTATCGGTATGGGACTCTCTTACCGATCTCGCTATAAAAAAATCGGCAATTCGTCCGAAAAACACACAAACATCCGTCCTTTCCGTCGGATTTCCTTCGAGCCTCAGAGATCGGTATCTCCGATTACCGATTTCCTGGATCCGGTCGCTTGAAACGGTCCACGTGCTTATTTTTTCTTTTTTTTTCGTGTTTTTATTTTTCCTCTTTTTTCGTGTTTTTATTTTTCCTCTTTTTTCGTGTTTTTATTTTTTCTCTTTTTTTCGGATTTTTTTATTTTTTCTTTTTTTTGTATGTTTTCATTTTTTCTCTCTTTTCGTATGTTTTTATTTTTTCTCTTTTTTCGAATGTTTTTATTTTTTCTCTTTTTTCGTATGTTTTCATTTTTTCTCTTTTTTCGAATGTTTTCATTTTTTCTCTCTTTTCGAATGTTTTTATTTTTATTCTTTTTTCGTATGTTTATTTTTTTTTTCTCTCTTTTTTTTAATCGTATGCAAAGTGTCGATATAGATATAGGTGCGTGACAAGCGCCTCGCATTCGGATTTACGCACATGCGTCGTCGAATCAGACACAGATACGTAAAGGGGGGAGGGGGGGGGGGGGGGGAAGAGACAGAGAGAAGAAATGAGAGACCAGCAGACGTGACGCAGGTAAACCGGCGATGAGCGAAGTAGGACGGAGAACCGTTAACCCGCTAACAGAGATACCGACGGGGGGCAAAGAGGGGGGCCCCCCCCCTCCCCTTCCCCCTGACCGGCTGCTACTCTACCCGTAGCTTAACACAAACTAAAAGGCACACAGACACGGAGATTTTTGCTTAGCGAGCCTCGGCACGTAAGATGGCTTTCCTTTTCGTTGCGAAAAATGGCGCGTGCGAATATCGCGGATACCCCGTCGACCTACTTCCGGCGCAGACGGCTTAGTCGGTTTCTGTGTATTGTGTTGTGTGTAAAATTGAAGTGGGAAGCGAGGGATTCACCCTTGACACTGACACTAAAATTTCGCTTCCTTAATTTTTATTTATTTTGCGAAATTGTTTTAATTTTTGAATTTGGATTTTTAATTTTGGAATTTGGAATTCTGGTTAATTGAATTTTTTTAGTTTATTTTACAACATTTTTATTTATTTTATTCCATTTTTATTGATTTTTATTTAGTATTTTTTTTTTATTTGATTTTATGTAATTTTAGTTATTTTATTTGATTTTATTTGATTTCATTTATTTTCATTTAATTTTTATTTAATTTATATTTATTTTTTTTAATTTTTTTTAACTTCCGGTCTTCAGGAATTTAACTTCCTATATATATCAAGTCCTATATATATAGAGTCAATAAATAGTTTTAAGAATAAAATTGATATATATATCTTTCTACGAGAAGAACGATTTAAAGCAAATTTTACAAATGTAAACTTTCTTTCTGTAAATAATAATGATAATAATAATAATAATAATAATAATAACTTTTTTACTCATATTTCTACGAGAAGAGCCATATGAAGCAAATGTTACAAATATAAACTTCCTTTCTGTAAATAATAATAATATTAATAATAATAATAGTAATAATAACTTTTTTTGCTAATCTTTCCACGAGAAAAATGATATGAAGCAAATGTTACAAGTGTAAAGTTACTTTCTGTAAATAATAAAAATAACAAAAATAATAATAATAATAATAACAACAATAATAATAATAATAACTTTTTTTTACTAATCTTTCTACGAGAAGAACCATATGAAGCAAATGTCACAAGTGTAAAGTTACTTTCTGTAAATAATAATAATAACAATAATAATAATAATAATATTTTTTTTTTTTACTAAATCGTCGCGTGATTCGACTGACATTTGTTACAGTTAGGCCGATTTTCCGAGCTTTCTCATTAATTCACCCGAGTCACGTGACTCAATTTGCCACCGATAGGAACGAAATATGTGGGCGCTATCGATATCCGTCGTAGCGGTAAACCCGGTTATTGTACATTTTGCTACACATCGCTTCGATCGTCGCTTCGCCGACGACGACGACGACGATCATCGCCAGGAACGCGATGTGCGGGCTCCGGGAGAAACTGCTCCGGGCAATTAAGGCGAGCCTCCTCGTTGGAACTAGAATTACCCGCGCGATGTTGCGGCGAACACACTTTACATTGTATCACGTGATCCGCGTTCACCCGGCCGACGGAATCCGCTTCCGGGTTCGGGACGACGACCCAAAGAAAAGAAAAAAAAAAAAAAAAAAAAAAAAAAAAAAAGTGCATCGACTTCATCGCAACTCGGAGACTTCAATTCGCTTCAGCTGCACAAGCGACATTGTAAGAATTTTATTCCGGTAGCAAAAAAAAAATAGTACACTTTCACTATTCGTCGGATATGCAAAGTGGATTTTTTTTTATAGCGTAGAAAATTGGAGGCAATTATTTCATTTATTTTTTTATATCTTTTTTATAGTGGATTAATAAATTTGTAGATCCTCATCGATATTTCGTTGATTGGAGTCACGTGCAATTATTTTTTATTTTTATAATTTTTAAATAGTGAAATAATAATAATAATAATAATAATAATAATAATAATAATAATAATAATAATAATAATAATTTCCGATTCGTTCGGAATCATGTGCATTTATTTTTTATTATTTTTTTTTTATTGTAGAATGATAGTAATAATAATAATAATAATTTGGAGTTACATTGGAGTCACGTGCAATTATTTTTTATTTTTATCTTTTTTTTTATTGCGGAATGATAATAATAATAATAATATTAATAATAATAATAATAATTTCCGATTCGCTCGGAATCAAGTGCATTTATTTTTTATATTTTTTAAATTGTGAAATGATAGTAATAATAATAATAATAATTTCTGATTCGCTGGGAATCGCCGATCTGTGGCCAATGACTGTGGCCAACGACTGACCTCAGCGGAACGAGGCGAAGAATTCTCGCTCGCCGCGCTTTGCACGGTCGACGGGGCGCTGCCATCGGCGACGGAGAAAGTGCGCGACTCGCGCGAGCCGCGAGTCTCGAGCTGCTGCTGCTGCGACCGTCGTCGAGGTAAAGGTTAAAGTTACAAGAGGGCTCTGAGCATCCGCACTTTGCGGCCTCGGAAAAAGAGAAAAAAAAAAAGAGAGAGAGAAAAGTAGGAAATAAAAGTCGTTGATGAGATGATGAGAAAGAAGCCGATGTTCCTATACATTAATATAAACATATTGATAGTATATTTATATTGATGTATTAAAATATTGATATCGATATATCAATATATTTGCATTGATATATCAATACGTTTACATTGTTATATCAATATATTTACATTGATATATCAATACATTTACATTGATATATCAATATATTTACATTGATATATCAATACATTTTCATTGATATATCAGTACATTTACATTGATATATCAATACATTTTCATTGATATATCAATACATTTACATTGTCATATCAATATATTTACATTGATATATCAATATATTTACATTGATATATCAATACATTTACATTGATATATCAATATTTACATTGATATATCAATATATTTACATTGATATATCAATACATTTACATTGATATATCAATACATTTTCATTGATATATCAATACATTTTCATTGATATATCAATACATTTACATTGATATATCAATATATTTACATTGATATATCAATACATTTTCATTGATATATCAATACATTTACATTGATATATCAATATATTTACATCGATACATCAATACATTTACATTGTTATATCAATATATTTACATTGTTATATCAATACATTTTCATTGTTATATCAATATATTTACACCGATGTATAAATATATGTTTGTATATTTAGAGCTCGACGAATAAATTCCGGCCTGAGGAACGAAATGAGACGAGCAGAGGCGAAGAGTCACAATTAACGAGGCCGACGCCGCTGCTGCCGCAGCGACCACGACGAAGGGCAAGGCGAAGACCCGCGCTGAGGTCGCGGAGCCGCTCTCGATGTGGGTCAGAGACCCTGAGCCCCCTCAGCGCGAGCTCAGAGGATCGAATCCCCAGCGAAGCAGTCGAACAGGTGGTAAGAATATATATGTGTATTTTTTTTTCTCGTTGATAAATAATATTTTTTATTTTTTATTTTTTATTTATTTAATTTTTGGTCGTCAGGAAATCAACTTCCTATATATATATCAAGTCCTATATATATAGAGTCAATAAATAGTCATAATAATTGCAATAAAATAATAAAATGACTCTGCATTGACGAAAACATTGAATTGATTATTATTATGATGATGATAATAATAATGGATTTTATTGTTAAATAATATTTTTTGTTTTTGATTTATTTAACTTTCGGTCGTCTGGAACTCAATTTCCTATATATATATCAAGTCCTATATATATAGAGTCAATAAATAGTTTTGAGATAATAATTGCAATAAAATAATAAAATGACTCTGCATTGATGAGAACATTGAATCGATTATTATTATGATGATGATAATAATAATGGATTTTATTGTTAAATATCTGCGCGATCATCGTTGCAATTAAGTCGGGAATAAAAATGTTGCGGTTTGTTGTTGAAAAAAAATTGTTGGAGAGCCGAGAGGCTGTTTAGGTATATATGTATGTATGTATATAGCGGAGATAGGAATCTCATTCCGAAGAGCGATAAGCATGGATAAGCAACGAGAGCGCGGAGAACAAATGGTGCTGCATGGGCGAAAAAAAAAAAATGGCGGCCGTATCATTATACGGTTTTCTTCGCTCCGATCGAGATGAATCTATTTCCGAAATCTCGTTCGCGATCTGTGCGAAATTTCAGTGAAAAAAAAAAAAAAAAAAAAGTTATTAATGCTCCATTTTTTAAAACATAGTTGCATTTTTAACGTTTATTTCACGTCTTTTATTATTATTATTATTATTATTATTATTATCATTATTATCATTGTTATCATTATTATTATTATACAATATAAATTTAATTTTAATTATACGTGAAATATACGTCATCAAAAAGTTCCATATACAACATATTCGTTGCATATAAAAATATATGCAACATATGTAAAACTTTTCAGACATATATTTCACATATACGAAATTATTTTCAGAAATGAAAGTAATCATTGAATTAATCAATTTCATATATGAAAATAATTATTGAATTAATAATTGTCATATATGAAATAGTGAAATTTTCATATATGAAATTATTGAATTAATAATTTTCATACATGAATAGTTTCATATATGTAATAATTTTCATATATGAAAATAATTATTGAATTAATAATTTTCATATATGAAATAAATTATTTTTCCCCAGATTATTTTCATCCCGATCCGACCAATCAAAGACCGCCGCAGGACGATCGGCCGGCCAACGACTGTGCCGGCCAATCACCGCGCTCCCTTCCCCCGACTCCTCGCAACGCGAGAGTCACTCGCGGAACTGACGAGTCGGAAGCCTTTTCCCCTCCCCCGCCCCTCTCCTCCCCGCTTCGTGCGTCTCCGTCGCTCTCCGCCTTCGTCCGCCGCGCGCGAGAGAGACGGCGCATGCGCGCACCGGTTAATGTGGTACACTGACCTACTCTCCGCTAACCACTATCCCCACTCCCCACTCATTCAGTCATCCGCCGCTTCCCCCCTCCCCTCACTCCCCTTTTGCCCCCACTCCTCCTCTCCTCGTGTATCTTCGTGTATCTTCGTGCATCTTCGGCCAAGTTCGTTTTCTCTCTCGCTCTCGCGTTCGGCGAGCCTCGGGTACCTTCGGGTGCCTTCGGCGACGCCGGCCGAGCGCTTCGGGCGCCTTCGGGCGGCTTCGGGTCGCTTCGGGTGGCTTCGGGTCGAGCCGCCGACGCCGCAGTTATGCGCATGCGCTTCGTTCCTTCGGCTTTTTTGCTATATCTGCGCCACGCGGTCCCCGATTCGAAGTGGAGGGGGGAGGGGGGAGAGGAAGGGGGGAGGGGAGGGGAGGGGGGAGTGTTTTCCTTCTCGCGCTGAGGGGAAAAAGAGCGCGAACCGCGCCGATCGCGTTCCACTCTGCGCCGCGAGTTCTGACACCGGCGGCGCGCGCAGCCCGGAAAGAAAGGCAGTGGGGTAGCAGGTTGATCCGCTTGTGAATTCCGCGCGTCCTGAGAGAGAGAGAGACGGAGATGGCTTTGGAGGCGAGATGATGATAAGAGATAACGTTTCAATTTCTATAACGAGGGAGTCCTTTTTTTGGGGTGCTGAAGAATTTTTTTTGGGGTCTTGAAGAATTTTTTTTGGGTGCTGAAGAATTTTTTTTGGGGTCTTGAAGAATTGTTTTTGGGGTCTTGAAGAATTTTTTTTGGGGTCCTGAAGATTTTTTTTGGGGTCTTGAAGAATTTTTTTTGGGGTCTTGAAGAATTTTTTTTGGGGTCTTGAAGAATTTTTTTTGGGGTTTTGAAGAATTTTTTTTGGGGTCTTGAAGAATTTTTTTTGGGGTCTTGAAGAATTTTTTTTTGAGCCCTGGAATAATTTTTTTTTTGGGTCCTGGGATAATTTTTTTCTGGGTCTTGGAATATATTTTTTTTCTGGGCCCCTGAAGATTTTTTTTCTGGGCTCCTGAAGAATTATTTTTTGGGCCCTGAAATAATTTTTTTCTGGGCCCTGGAATATTCTTTTTCTGGGCCCCTGAAACATTTTTTGGGGCCCCTGAAGAATTTTTTTCTGGGTCCTGAAGAATTTTTTTCTGGGCTTCTGAAGACATTTTTCTGGGCCCCTGAAGATTTTTTTTCTGGGCCCCTGAAGATTTTTTTTCTGGGTCCTGAAGAATTTTTTCTGGGCTTCTGAAAAATTTGAAGGGCCCCTGAAGAATTCTTAGGACCCCTGAAGAATGTTTTAGGCTCCTGAAGAATTCTTAGGACCCCTGAAGATTTTTTTGGGCCCCTGAAGAATTTTTTTCTGAGCCCCTGAGGAATTTTTTTGGGCCCCTGAATAATTTTTTTCTGGACCCCTGAAGAATACTTTTGGGCCACTGAAGAATTTTTTCTGGGTCCCTGAAGAATACTTTTGGGCCCCTGAAGAATTTTTTTTCTAGGCTCCTGAATTTTGTTTCTGGACCCCTAAATCATTTTTTTCTGGGCCCCTGAATCATTTCTTTCTGGGCCCCTAAATAATCGTCCAATCAGGAGGGGAGGGGCCTTTGATAGGTTTAATCAGAAGCAGCAGGTGGAGAGAAAAGTGTCATCCCAGAAAAATATAAAACGAGGATAAAGTGACTTGGGCCCCCCTCCCCCCCCCCCCCCCTCTTTGCCCCCCTCGAGTCGGTGCGGCTTCCAATGGGAATCGAGAGAGCGACCGTCATCGTCGTGATCGCGAGAAAAGCCGCGAGAGTCTGCGAGGCGACTCCGCAAGGTGTGCGATCCGCTTGTCGCCGCTGTTGCCTCGTTCTATCCCTACTTTGTCGGTCACTAATACGCGCAAAGGAGAAATTTCACCGCCGTGTAAATCGCAACGCCGGGGTCTTTGCCTTTCCAGCTCTCCGACGTCCGTTCGATGCATCGTCGACGTCGTCAGGACGTTGAATTTTTTTTTTAGTCGAGACGGACACGATTAAAAATATTTTTTGCCAATAATTAATATCAAATTCTTAAATTCGACCCTATTATCATTATTATTATTATTTTTTTTTTAAATGCCTTTAATATCTGATATTTAAGTTAGTATGCATAGATAGATTTTAAAATACCAGAAAAAAAAAAATTAATTTAATAATTTCTTAAATTCGATACTATTATCATTATTATTATTATTATTTTTAAATGCCTTTAATATCTGATATTTAAATTAGTATGCATAGATAGATTTTAAAATACCAGAAAAAAAAATCAATAATTTCTTAAATTCGATATTATTATGATTATTATTATTATTATTTTTAGATGCCTTTAATATCTAATATTTATTATTGTATTTGTAGATAGATTTTTAAATACCAGAAAAAAAAATTAATTCAATAATTTCTTAAATTTGATACTATTATGATTATTATTATTATTATTTTTAAACGCCTTTAATATCTGATATTTAATTTAGTATGCATAGATAGATTTTAAAATACCAGAAAAATAAATTAATTCAATAATTTCTTAAATTCGATACTATTATCATTATTATTATTATTATTTTTTAAATGCCTTTAATATCTAATATTTAATTTAGTATGCATAGATAGATTTTAAAATACTAGAAAAATAAATTAATTTAATAATTGGTCAATTTGATATTATTATCATTGTTGTGTTTTAATTTTTTTTTTAATCTGGGATATAGGGGATATTTTTTTCTGGGCCAAAATCGATCGGTGGACGAGGACGAAATACCGAAACGTTTGTCGCGTGGGTCGAATTGTGAGGCACGAAGCCCCGGTGGGTCTTTATGACCCCGGTCACCGGTGGCCGAGAAGCGGGCGCGCTTCGTCGGCCCCCGCGAGTCGTGTACCCGTTAAGCGAGCATCGGGGACACGGACTTTTGGTGCTGGACGACGGTTCGAGCCGCATCGACGTCTCCACGCGGACGTTATAACAATAATAAAGTAATAATAAAAATAAAAATAAATAGTAAAATAAAAAACGGAAAAAAGGGACCTCGCTTATATTTTTAGGGCTCGCCCTAAAAGAGCTGTAGGGGTCAACTCGAGGCTCAGGTAACCGAACCTATTTTTTTTTTTTTTTTTTTTTTTTTTTTTTTTACTAGGATAAGAATTAATTTGGCTAATTCATTTTTTAGGGAAATACTCAAATTTACTTAACATTTTTTTGAATAAGGAAAACTCAAATTTGCCTAACAGTTTTTTTTTAATAAGGAAAAATCAAATTTGGCTACATTTTTTTTGTTTTTAATAAAGAAAAAAATTAGATTCGGCAGAGAAATAATTTAAGATAGGAAACACAATTGAATTCAATTTTTAAAAATAGTTTAATTGAAAATAAAAATTGAATTTGACTAAAAAAGTTATTTGTAAATGAAACGAAAATTGAATCTCACTAAAAAAAATGATTTTAAATTGAAAAAAATTGAATTTCACTAAAAAAATGATTTTGAATTTTAAAAAAAATTGAATTTCACTCAAAAAAATTATTTAAAATTGACAAAAAATTGAATTTCACTAAAAAAAATGATTTTAAATTGAAAAAAATTGAGTTTCACTCAAAAAAATGATTTTAAATTGAAAAAAATTGGATTTCACTAAAAAAAAATGATTTCAAATTGAAAAAAATTGGATTTCACTCAAAAAAATTATTTTAAATTGAAAAAAATTGAATTTCACTACAAAAAATGATTTCAAATTGAAAAAAAATGAATTTCACTAAAAACTAAATGATTTAAAATTGACAAAAAAATGAATTTCACTAAAAAAATTTTTGTAAATTGGAAAAAAATTGAATTTCACTAAAAAAAAAAGATTTTAAATTGAAAAAAAAATGGAATTTCACTGAAAAAAGTCATTTTAAATTGAAAAAAAAATGGAATTTCACTGAAAAAAGTCATTTTAAATTGAAAAAAAAATTGAATTTCACTAAAAATATTATTTAGAATTGAAAAAAAATGGCATTTGACTTACATATGAGCAGCGTGGTATCCAGAGTGGTATTGTTGTTGTCCGCGGGACTTCCTCTTACAAAACTATCCACTGAACGAGACACTTTTTTCACCCGTTCAATCTCCTCTTATCTCTTATCACCGAACCTCCCACTTTTATTTATTTATTTTTTATCAAAAAAATAAAATAAACCAAATTCGTCAAATTCGTCAATTTGATCGATTTTTTCCGTCCAGTCGAGTCCACAGAGTCCACAAAGTCGATCGTCGAATCGTATCGAAGCACAAAAAAAAATCGTCGAGCGATCCACTTTTTTTTTTCATTCACAAATTCTTTTTTCCTGGTCCCCTCGTTTGACCTTGAAAAAAGGACGTAGAGGACAAAACTGGTCCCGGAGGTCACGACGATGACCTCGCTCGTCGCTTCAGCCTCCTCGCGACCTGTCGACCTCTCATCGGCTGCTGAACGACCTTCATCGACCTCGTGACCTTCCTTTTGACTTCCGCTTCCGGTTCTCCAGCCACAAAAAATCCTCCAAATCAACACTTCACACAATTTCCTCGTTCCAAAAATGAGAATTAAATCCCAAAAATTTCCACACAATCCAAATACTCAAAAAAAAAAGTATCACCAGCACAAAATTTTCAGCAAATAAAAATAATTCAGTTGCTCATTTCGCACTTTGGTATCTCCTCTTTCATTTATTTATTATTATTATTATTATTGCGTCCCACTGTACATAAATTGTCTCTTATTTATTTTTCTCTCTTTTATTTTGTCACTTTTATTTATTTATTTATTTATTTATTTATTTTTCATCGATTTTTTAATTTTTCATCGATTTATTTATTTTCCATCGATTTTTTTATTTTCCATCGATTTATTTATTTTCCATCGATTTTTTTATTTTCCATCGATTTATTTATTATCCATCGATTTATTTATTATCCATCGATTTATTTATTTTCCAACTATTTATTTATTATCCATCGATTTATTTTTTTTTTTTTTTTTTTTTTTCAAAAAATTCTTCCGGGTGGCGAACACGAAGAGGAACGACGACGACGACGACGACGAGCAGTGTCAGCGCTCGCCTAGCGCCGGTGTGAATGCGACTAATTTTCTAAAAGTAGGCGAAGAAGCGAACTGGATGGCCTGTGGGCCCTTACTGTGCGGGGCCTGGCGAGGTTCGAGCGCGCCTGGGCCCCACTTCCCGGCCGCTGCGGCGGCCCGAGCCGCCGCAGCGGGACCCAAGAGCGGGCGTAACCTGGTCCCCCCTCCCCTCCCCCCACCCCCCCCCTCTCCCAGGTCGCTCGGCGGCGATGCGGCCAGGTACCCCCACCACTGGGACGGCTGGATCCGGGGATCCTGGCCAGCCACCTCCAGCGGCGAGCCGAGCCGCCGGGACCACCACTGCGGCGGCGGTGAGGAAGAGGAGGATGAGGAGGATGAGGAAGAGGAGGAAGGCGAGATGATGATGTCTGTTTGCTGGATCATCAGTGGATATATATGTATATGTAGGTTTTTTAGGAGGGGGTTGAGGGGGGATTTTTTGGGGGATTTTTTGAGGTTGAGGAGAATTTTCTTGGGGATGAGGAGAATTTTGTTGGGATTTTTTGGAGGGTGGGGAGCAATTTTTTTGGGTTTTTTTGGGGGTTGGGAGCATTTTTTTGGGGATTTTTTGGAGGTTGGAAAGCAATTTTTTGGGGTTGAAGGGGATTTTTTTGAGGTTGAGGAGAATTTTTTTAGGAATTTTTGGAGGGTGGGGAGCAATTTTTTGGGGTTGAAGGGGATTTTTTTGAGGTTGAGGAGAATTTTTTTGGGATTTTTTGGAGGGTGGGGAGAATTTTCTTGGGTTTATTGAAGGGTCGGAAGCAATTTTTTTGGGATTTTTTGGAGGGTGGGGAGCAATTTTTTGGGGTTGAGGGGGATTTTTTTGAGGTTGAGGAGAATTTTCTTGGGATTTTTTGGAGGGTGGGGAGAATTTTTTTGGGATTTTTTGGAGGGTGGGGAGCAATTTTTTGGGGTTAAGGGGTTTTTTTTTCCCGAGAGGGAAGGGGGGGGGGTGTATTTTTAAGTCATAATATTATTCGATGGGACTTGACCAGATTTCCCAGGTTTATGAAGGTTCTTAGGGCCACTAATCCAATTACTGAATTACGAAAAGCATAACCTCATTTTTCCGAACCCTTTTTATTTCGACAACAAATCCAACGACAACGCAGTCAATTAATTTCCCAACTTCGCAACACGAGTCACGAAATATCAGACACTATTGCAAATAGCGATAAAAAAATAATAACAATCATAATGAAAATAATAATAATAATAAAAACGAGATTACGCGAGGTGCGAGCAAAGATTGCGGCGATTCATTTTACTACGTTCGGCGCATGCGCAAAAATTTCCTGCTCTTCCGGCGAGACTCGGTTTTGACTCTAATTGGCAGTGAATTTCGTAATTCTGTTATAGTCGCCCCTTCACGTGAGCGTATTTTTTTTTTTTTTTTTCGTGCGCTCTATGTGTCTGATAATAATAATAATAATAGGCTGCTCTGCTATTGGTTAATTATAATTGCAACGCGGCGGCGCGGCCAACAGGTCGACGCATGCGCATCGCGCGAGGCTCGCAGGGGAATCTTCATACGCTTTCAGCACATACCTCGTCATGGTGTTTTATCACAGCTGTTCGAGGCTCGAGGCTCTCCTTCGAGTCTCGAGCAGACTGCTTTGTGTTATTTGCAGTTTGTAAAACTGAGAACAGAAATAAAATAATTTTCTTTCATTTTTTTTTAGTCTCAAGCTGACTGCTCTATGTTTGCAGTTTGCAAAACTGGGAACGGGACAACAATTTTTTTTTTTTTTTTTTTTTTTTGAATTTTCAGTGTTGGTGGTGGTGGAGCCCATTTTTTTTTTAGTTACAAGCTGACTGCTCTATGTTTGCAGTTTGTAAAACTGGGAACGGGACAATTTTTTTTTTTTTTTTTTTTTTTTTTTTTTTTTTTTTTTTTTTTTTTTTGTAAAACTAGGAACTGGCATAGGGTAGATGTACCTTTAGTGGCCACTGTACCGATTGTGGCCATTTTTATTATTTTATTCATCAAATTATATTTTTCGTACAACTAAAAGTTGATTTTTCGAAAAAATTCATATTAATTCACTGAATGGTCGACTATATGTTTTTTATATGCGATTAAATATTATGTTTTATTCGTTTGAATGTAATGGCCACAATTGGCACTAAGGCCAAAAATGGTACGTCTACACTAACATTTTTTTTTTTTTTTTTTTTTTTTTTTGAGACAAAAGTCATTGGTCGTAGAGTCTGAGAAAATAAAAACGTGCAATTCGAGCCACTCCGACTCAAGTCAGACTCGAGCAGACGTGATGCAAAAAAAAAAAAAAAAAAAAAAAAAAAAAAAGAGCAACGGGAACGTTCGTACTCGAAGGAAAAACGGGACTTCCTTCGAAGCGAAGCTGAAGTCGTGCAAAAAAAAAGCGCCGCTATATTCCAAAATCCCTCGAATGTTCTGACCCCGCTTGACGAAAGGATTACGAAAGGTTCGTCCTACCCCAAGATTTTTTTTTTCGCTGCTCCGTCGGTAAGCTTTGAAAGCCAAAGGGTTTAAGTCCCGAAAAGTGGATTACCACGCTGTAAATATTTTCGGGGACCGTAAGGACCACCGTTGGTTCGCCTACATTTTTTTTTTGGTTTTTTTTTTTTTTTTTTTTTTTTTTGGCACCAGGAAAAACGGTAACCCTGAGGTGCCCCCTTCCCTGGTCCAATGAGGGGCCCCCCTCCCCTCCCCCTCACTCCTCCCGAATGTGTCTCGTCTCTGCACTCAACTCCCCTTTTATAAGCCTTATAAGCCTCCTCCTCCCCCCCCCCCCCTACTATACTACCACCCACTCCCTCCCCCCTTTGGCTATGGTCATCACCGTCGGTTACACTTTCGTTGCCGCGACTGGCGGTACCACTCGGGCACGCTCCGTTCCCCCCCAACTATCACATCGTCCCCGGTGCATTAGAATCCGCGACTCGAGAAAAAAAAAAAAAAAAAAAAAAAAAAATGTGTTCATCCACTCATTTATTCAATTTTTTTATTATATTCTCATTTTTATTCTATTTTTCGTTCTTTTTTATTTTTTTATTATATTTTCATTTTTATTTTATTTTTCGTTCTTTTTTATTTTTTTATTATATTTTCATTTTTATTTTATTTTTCGTTCTTTTTTATTTTTTTATTATATTTTCGGTTTTATTTTATTTTTCGTTATTTTTTTATTATATTTTCATTTTCATTTTATTTTTCGTTCTTTTTTTATTTTATTTTCATTTTTATTTTATTTTCATTTTTATTTTATTTTTCGTTTTTTTTTATTATTAAAAATAATAAAATAAAAATTGAATCAACAGAGAATAATATTTTCATTATCGAAATAAAAATCATCTCTGTGGGAATTTTTTTTACAACCCGTTATTATATTTTTTTTAATGCAAATGGGTCAGCAAATTGGATTTTGCCTTACGATTTGCGCGCCGAGTGCGAAAAAGGCGACGGCGTGAAAATGCGGAAGAATTTTCGGTGTTCGTGGGTGGGGCCCACGAACACCGAAAGGGGGACGTCTGGGGGGCCCAAATATTTTGACAGGGTCCTGTGTAACGCTGGACGGGGGCTCGAAGCGGGCGTTTCGAAATTTATGGCCCGTTTTTGCCGCTCCCGAAGGCGGAAGACCAGACGAAACGTTGACCCAAGTCGAAGGCAATTTTCAGGGTGGTTCAGGGTGGTCATAGTTGGGGCCCCTCGGGACCCTCGGAATTTTTCGTCTCTCTCGCCTCTGACTCTCGGCTTCTCGTTAACCGTTAGGAAGGCGATTGCAGGACACTTTATTGCTGTCAATAAAAATATGACCGGGTTCGCATCGTCGTCCTCACCTTCGTTACCTTTGACCCTGAAGACGACAAACCGATGTCGTCCTTGTGCCTGAATTTTGCAATTATTTTTTTTTCACGAAATATTTTTAATATTTAATTTTTAATTAAAAAAATAAAATAAATTTCGTGACCCCGATTTGGGCCGTTTTCGGCCTGGCGGCCAGATCTACGATTTCTGAAAAACTGTTCGGCCAAAAATTTTTTTTTTTCAAAATCAACTAAAAAAGGGTTGTAACCAGTATTTTCAGGGGTAGAATATGCGACTTGAGAACGATGGTATAGGTTAAAAGTCGATATTTTGAAAAAATAAATTTCGTGACCCCGATTTGGGCGGTTTTCGGCCCAGCGACCAGATCTACGATTTCTGACAAACTGTTCGGCCAAAAATTTTTTTTTTCAAAATCAACTAAAAAAGGGTTGTAACCATTGTTTTCAGAGGTAGAATATGCGACTTGAAAACGATGGTATAGGTTAAAAGTCGATATTTTGAAAAAATAAATTTCGCGACCCCGATTTGGACGGTTTTCGGCCCAGCGACCAGATCTACGATTTCTGACAAACTGTTCGGCCAAAAAATTTTTTTTTCAAAATCAACTAAAAAAGGGTTGTAACCAGTATTTTCAGGGGTAGAATATGCGACTTGAGAACGATGGTATAGGTTAAAAGTCGATATTTTGAAAAAATAAATTTCGCGCCCCCGATTTGGGCGGTTTTCGGCCCGGCGGCCAGATCTACGATTTCTGACAAACTGTTCGACCAAATTTTTTTTTTTTCAACCAACTAAAAAAGGGTTGACAAAAAAAAATCCATCCACGATTCTAGCACTGAAATCGCCAGCTGCAAAAATGACAATAGTCACAAGGTGGAAATTTCCACCTCGAGGCCAAAGTATTAAAAGCGATAATTTTCGTAGCGACGATTATATCTCGCTGAGATAACGAGCCATGAATTTATCTCTATTTCATTGACAATGAGAAAAAAAAATAATAGTAGTTCGAAGGTTTCGAACTAGTATTATTTTTGCGCACGTGACGCATGAAAAGTCCTTCCGAGTCGTCGGTGACGATTGCCACGAGTCAATTATCGTCCCTCTTCGTGTCGCAGAAGCGAATGACGAAATTCCGGAAACGAGTCGCGTGGCCCAAAAATCGGCTCGTGAGCAAAATTTAAGGGCCAATGCGCGTGGCTCGAACGCGTCGAGAAAAACATGTGTGAAACATTCGAAGCCGAAGAGGCCCAAATTTACGATGGTCACACGACTCGTGTTTGACGACATCGACTCGAATGTCCCAAAATATTGACGGCCTTCGATTTGGGGACCATTTTCGTTGCAGCGAAAAGCAGACGCATCGCAATTTTCGAGTCTCGTGTCACACACGTGTCGAACGACCAAACACGCGACACTCGATTTGCAGTCCCCTTAACGTGGAAATTGCGACACCATTCGACGAGGAAAATATGGTCCCTGATTCTGTATATTATGGACCACATTGTGTCATATTTATTTTTTTATTTTCGGTTTTATTGCTGTCACGTGCGACGATTTTCGTCGCACGCGACACACGTGACGCAATAAATCAATCAGGGACGAAGGTGCCATTTTTTTAGTTGGAAAAAAATGGCCACAAAAATGAATTTTTTAATTCGATGAATTAATTTGGGCATTGCTAATAATTCTTTGCCGATCCGAATCGAAGGTGCCATTTTTCGTGCCATTTTTTAGGATCAACTGATTAGTTTAGGATAATAAATTCCAGAAAGTGCCATTTTTCGTACCATTTTTTGACCATTCATAAAATTCAACTAATTATTTTAGGCCTATAAATTCCAGAAGGTGACATTTTTCCTACCATTTTTTTGACCATTTAAAAAATTCAACTAATTATTTTAGGCCTATAAATTCCAGAAGGTGCCATTTTTCGTACCATTTTTTGACCATTTATAAAATGCAACAAATTGTTTTAGGCTAATAAATTCCAGAAGGTGCCATTTTTCGTACCATTTTTTGACCATTTTGCAAATTTAACTAATTATTTTAGGCCTATAAATTCCAGTAGATGCCATTTTTCGTACCATTTTTTGACCATTTTAAAAATTCAACTAATTATTTTAGACTAATAAATACCAGAAGGTGCCATTTTTCGTACCATTTTTTGACCATTTTCAAAATTCAACTAATTATTTTAGGCCTATAAATTCCAGTAGATGCCATTTTTCGTACCATTTTTTGACCATTTTTTAAATTCAACTAATTGTTTTAGACTAATAAATTCCAGAAGGTGCCATTTTTCGTACCATTTTTTGACCATTTTAAAAATTCAACTAATTATTTTAGGCCAATAAATTCCAGTAAATGCCATTTTTCGTACCATTTTTTTGCCATTTTTTTTCCTCTCACTCTCCGTTACCGGCCGAGCAGCCCCGGACCTACGTCAATAAGGAAATAATTAGCAACTTTGTCTCTCTCGCCAACGACTCGACTTATATTTACACTGAATCTCGAAGGAATTAAAAAAAAATGGTACCCTCGAGAAAACTGGGACTTGTGTCTGCTGCCGAGCGATTAAAAGACAATTCTCGATCTCCGCTCAAGGCGCAAGTCGTAAAAATCGCTGAGGCTGCGGAACGTAACCGACCGTATTATATATAATAATAATAATGGCGAACGTGGCTGCTCCACCGATTTTCGCGTCCTTTTGCCTTTGTTTCCGCGAAACGCATTGCGAGACTCGCAACACGCGTCGCATTTTATGCGAATTCGCCGGCGATTTGCATAGATCGATTTCCGTCTTCCTCATTGGTCTCGTTACCTCGACGCTCATTCGCTTGTTATTATTTTTTAAGGCCTACTCATTATTGGTATTATGATTATCGGATCTCGGAGTCGAAGTCATTTGTATGAATTTTGCAAATTTTGTTATTATTTTTTAAGGCTTCGTCATTATTATCATTATGATTATCGGATCTCAGAGTCATTTGTATGAATTTTGCAAATTATTTTTATTATTTTTAAGGTCTCCTCATTATTATTATTATCGAATCTCGGAGTAATTTGTATGAATTTTGTAAATTATTTGTATTATTTTTTAAGGCCTTATTATTATTATGATTATCAAATCTCGGAGTCATTTGTATCAATTTAGCAATTTTTTAAAGGCCTCGTCATTATTATTATTATTATCGGATCTCGGAGTAATTTGTATGAATTTAGCACTTTTTAATTATTTTTAAGGCCTTATTATTATTATGATTATCAAATCTCGGAGTCACTTGTATCAATTTAGCAATTTTTTTTAAGGCCTCGTCATTATTATTATTATTATCGAATCTTGGAGTAATTTGTATGAATTTAGCACCTTTTCATTATTTTTTAAGACCTTATTATTATTATGATTATCAAATCTCGGAGTCATTTGTATCAATTTAGCAATTTTTTTTAAGGCCTCGTCATTATTATTATTATTATCGAATCTTGGAGTAATTTGTATGAATTTAGCAAATTTTTTTATTATTTTTAAGGCCTTATTATTATTATGATTATCGGTTCTCGGAGTCATTTGTATGAAATTTGCATATATTTTATTATTATTATTATTATTTCGTTTTAATGTGGAAAATTATTTTTACAATCATTATCATCATCATTATTATCATTATTATTTGCATTTTTCATTTTGGTGAACATTTTTATTTTTATTTTATCGCTTTTATTTTATTAGAAATAAAAAAAAAATATTGCATCTTGACACCAGAATTGATCTAATTTTCAGAAATATTTGAGAAGCCCTTCAAGACCACCCGGAAGCCCTTCGGTTTTGGTCTGTAAAGGAACCGTCGAAGGAGGCAAAATATTCGGGAAGGGTGCAAAGGAAAAAGTGGCCGAATTGGAAAAAGGGAGCGCGACGAATTTTCGGCGAGACGACTTCGACGACGTTGGAACCCAGAAAGACGCAATTTTCACGGATGCCCTTCGGGCCAAATATTTAGCCCCGAAGACCCGGAAGTCGACAATGGAAACCGAGGAAAATTTTCACGCCCGAAGAGTCTCCGATTTTTCGGGACCCCGAAGAGAGGGCCAAAATATTTAGATCTCCGAATTCGTTACACAACCGAAAATTTCGGCGTGTCGCTTCAACGCTAAATTTACGGAAATTCAGAGGCTGAGAGGATATTTTTCGACTTCCGCGTTTGGGTCCCGTTGGAAATCGCCGCAGCCGCAAAAAGGAGACACGAAAAGTGCGTTTCGGTTGCATTTTGCGTTCGCAGCGACCGCGAACGGAGAGTGAAAAGGTGCGCGACGATTGCGTAGATTTACGAATTTATTGGCCGTGGCAAAAGCGGCACTTTTCGCCCCCTTTTCCTCGTTCCGTGTTTCCGTCCCCTTCGCACCTGCAAAAACCGCCCCTTCAATTAAGGGAGGGGGGTTGGGATAGCCTCGAGGATCAAATAGAATGAGCACTTAGGCTGATGTCCCAATGAGTGACCGCCTGGAATTTGCTTACGATTTTTCGTAAAGCTTCTAAGGTATGAAAGGGGGGGGAGGGGGCCTCGAGGATCGAGTGGAATGGACGACTGAGCTGATGTCCCAATGAGTGACCGCCTGGAATTTGCTTACGATTTTTCGTAAAGCTTCTAAGGTATGAAAGGGGGGGGAGGGGGCCTCGAGGATCGAGTGGAATGGACGACTGAGCTGATGTCCCAATGAGTGACCGCCTGGAATTTGCTTACGATTTTTCGTAAAGCTTCTAAGGTATGAAAGGGGGGGGGAGGGGGCCTCGAGGATCGAGTGGAATGGACGACTGAGCTGATGTCCCAATGAGTGACCGCCTGGTATTTGTTTACGATTCTTCTTAAATATATGTAAATTCTATATATCCACTTACGTATTCAGCTTCTACATAATCTTTTATATATAATATTCATATAAATTTCATATAATTTTTTTACTGGGATTGACGTCTATTAATTTCCATACGGGGGGAGGGGGACGAAATATTTGAGGGAGGGGGGGACAGTCTCCAAGAGGGTTTAGGGGGGGGGTGAGGGGGGATGAGGGGGGTGGCAAACGAGTCTTCCCAAAATTCGTCCAGAAGCCCAAAAGTCAGGTAACGATTTTTGCGACATTGCGGCTCAATGCTGAAGAAGCCTCCGCAGAGGGTCGTAAAATGTTCGACGACGTCGAACCTGCGAAAATTTTTCGACGACTCTCGTCGAATAAGCAGCAACCGATGAAAATTTATGTCTCAAGTCGGATTGTCGAAGAGTTCGAAAACGGTCTGCGGGCTTCGATGTGGCCACTGCGACTCGCACCTCGACCGCTTTTACTTCACAAGGTGCGGTTTACGACCCCCCGCGAACCCTCGCAGCCGGCGATCTTCGTCCTCCGCACTTTGCCAATTCGAATGCTGTGTGTATAGATATATATATATATATATAAAAGTTTGGCTAACCGAACGCGAGCGGAAGCTTTTCGTGAAAACCTTTGCGGAACCCCGCAAAGTCGGCTCTCGAAAGATTCTCGCAGCTGATCGTAAATTTCGCAAATATATATATAGTACATAACGTATATATTATATAATATAGTACTATGTACTTTTATTTTCATTGGCTTTTCGTGATTTTTCGGATTCGGAAGTCGCAAAGTGAAATAGGATTGTTTTTTTTTTTTTTTTTTTTTTAATAGAAATGGCGTTGAGACAGATACTACTATGGTATAGTACTATGTACTTTTATTTTCATGGGCTTTTCGTGATTTTTCGGACGCGGAAGTCGCAAAGTGAAATGAGATTTTTTTTTTTTTTTTTTAATAGAAATGACGTTGAGACAGATACTACTATGGTATAGTACTATGTACTTTTATTTTCATGGGCTTTTCGTGATTTTTCGGACGCGGAAGTCGCAAAGTGAAATAGGATTGTTTTTTTTTTTTTTTTTTTTTTTTTTTTTTTTTTTTTTAATAGAAATGACGTTGAGACAGATACTACTATGGTATAGTACTATGTACTTTTATTTTCATGGGCTTTTCGTGATTTTTCGGATTCGGAAGTCGCAAAGTGAAATGGGATTGTTTTTTTTTTTTTTTTTTTTTTTTTTTTAATAGAAATGACGTTGAGACAGATACTACTATGGTATAGTACTATGTACTTTTATTTTCATGGGCTTTTCGTGATTTTTCGGACGCGGAAGTCGCAAAGTGAAATGAGATTTTTTTTTTTTTTTTTTTTTTTTAATAGGAATGGCGTTGAGACAGATATATATAGGTCTATCTCATGAACCGGGCTTAATAAGCGAACAGCAGGAATCGCGCTGCGCGCGCAGCGGCCTTGCCAAGGCCTCAGTCGGCCGTTCCCCGGCGTTTCTATATATGTCTATATATATGTGCAAAAGTCGTACGAAGCGCGTCGCACGCTCTCGCGACTCGCGCAGCGCGCGGAGAGAGATCCGCGCCCGGCAAGTGGAGCTCGAGCGGTGGAAACGGTTAACCAGGTGTTACGGGTACACCGACACTGTGCATACGGCGCAGAATAAACACTAATAAGACTCGAGGATCGAGTGAAATGAGCGTCTAAGCTGATGTCCTAATGGGTGACCACCTGGACATTTTTTACGATCTTTTCTAAAACGCAATATAAACACTAATAAGACTCGAACTGAGCTGATGAACCAGTGAGTGACCACCTGGAATTTTTTTTACGATTTTTTAAACGGCGCAAATTAAACACTAATAAGATTCGGGAATCGAGTGGAATGAGCGTCTGAGCTGATGTACCAGTGGGTGACCACCTGGACATTTTTTACGATTTTTTTTAAAACGCAAAATAAACACTAATAAGACTCGAACTGAGCTGATGAACCAGTAGATGACCACCTGGATTTTTTTTACGATTTTTTTAAACGGCGCAGAATAAACTCTAATAAGACTCGAGGATCGAGTGGAATGAGCGTCTGAGCTGATGTCCCAGTGAGTGACCACCTGGACATTTTTTACGATTTTTTTTAAAACGCAAAATAAACACTAATAAGACTCGAACTGAGCTGATGTACCAGTGAGTGACCACCTGGACATTTTTTACGATTTTTTAAACGGCGCAGAATGAACACTAATAAGACTCGAGAATCGAGTGGAATCAGCGTCTGAGCTGATGTCCTAGTGGATGACCACCTGGATTTTTTTTACTATTTTTCTTAATAAATTGTGCAATGATACAATTGCAATTAAACAAATAAAAAAAGGGGGAAGGGAGGTGAAGGTGGATCGGAGTCCCTCGTTGGCTGAACACAAACTCAGCGCAATTTACGTAACGTGATGCGCATGCGTGTGTAACGGAATCGCGAGTGAATTTTTTTTTGTAACTTCGCAACGCGCACCGAGCCTCTTAATAAGTCCTCTCCTCTTAATTTAACAAACTGCAGAGATTGCGCAACCAAAAAAAAAATCAAAATAATCAAATTAATTATTTTTAGCTCGAATTATACCAATTTTTTTTCTCAATAAAAGAAAAGGAAATAAATGTGTAGGTCGAAATAATAAAATTCGAATGATCCACTGCGCATGCGCAGGTGAACCTAGATCGAAAAAAAAAAAAAAAAAAAAAAAATCGAAATAATCAAATTAATTATTTTTAGCTCGAATTATACCAATTTTTTTTTTCTCAATAAAAAAAAGGAAAAAAAATTGTAGGCCACAATAATAAAATTCGAATGATCCACTGCGCATGCGCAGGTGAATCGACACTCGTTTTCGGCGCAGGTGATATTTTTTTTTTTTTTTTTTTTTTTTTTTTTTTTTTTTTTTTTTTTCAAAAAAAGAAAAATTGCATTTTTATTTTCGCGATGCAGATGCATCTGCATCTTTGGCTGCAGCGGATAAAAATGGCCACGTGTCAATGACAGCAGGTGGCCATTAATCTTGGCCAACGAATGCGACGCTACGCATTTTCGGGTTTGTGTAGGGCGCACGTGGAATTACTCTCGAGGCGACTTCGTGCGGCTGCTCACGTGTAAAGCGAGGCCCGGGCCTCGGTTTACACGTTGAGGAAGTCACGCGGGGGGCCCAAGTGGCCCAAAGTTTGGGGGGCCCGAAAAAAGAATGAGGACATACCTCGTGTAGTAGTCATTCAGGGAGGGGGAAAAGAGGGGGAGGGGGGAAAGGGGGTTTCGAACGGGGTTCCGGATTTGGTGGCGCTCTGGAACCCAATTTAAAAAAAGAGCCCCCCCCCCCCTCCCCCCTTTTTTATTTATTTAATTGCAATTTTTATCAATGCACAATTTATTTTTATTTCAAAATAAAATCATTTTTTTTATTTTAAAGTGGTCATTCACTGGTACATCAGGGTTAAGCAGCCGGAAAACTTAACTTTTGGGCCTGTTAACCCTGTTAGCTTAACCCTGTGTACAAACAGGGTTAATTTTTTTTTGCATTTTTTAATCAAAATAAAATCATTTTTTTTATATATCAAGGTGGTCATTTACTGGTACATCACGGCTAAGCAGCCGGAAAACTTAACTTTTGGGCCTGTTAACCCCGTTTGCTTAACCCTGTATACAAACAGGGTTAGTTTATTTTTTTACATTTTTTAATAAAATAAAATCATTTTTTTTATTTTTCCAGGTGGTCATTCACTGGTACATCAGCCCTACAATTAATATCTTCCTAATAAATTCTGAAAATTCCGAAATTAAAAAAAATCACAGAAAAACGCTGATACTAATTAGAGTCGAGATTAAAATTCATGAATCAGTGCAACTTTCCTAAGATAATTAACATTTAATTTGTCTAATGATACCAAAAATTTCGGGTTTCGTGTCTTACGGTACCAAAATGCTTCGTGTGACTCGTCGCACGAATTATTTGACTTTGTACAGTTACTACGTCGGCGGCTCGGAAACCGAAGACAAATCTCCGGCGGCGAATGGAGATTTTCACGTTTTGCGCTATTTACCATCCGGTTCGAAACCAAGAGTGGGTCGTGATAACTCAACGACTCACCGACTCACCGACTCACCGACCAACCGACGCAGAGTACAGTTACCGAGTTCGGTTTCGGCGTCGGAGAATTCCTAAAAAAAAAGTGCTACACGGTTCTATATATATTTATATATATAGAGGGTGTTCCAAAAGTTATGAAAAGTTCCGGCTGCTTAACCCTGTACATAAACTGGGTTAACCAAACCGAAACCAGGGTTAAGCCTCTAGAACTTCATAACTTTTGACCCTGTTAACCCTATTCCCTTAACCCTGTACATAAACTGGGTTAAGCTAACCAAAACAGGGTTAAGCCTCTACAACTTCGTAACTTTTTAGACACATTGTATACCGGATGAAATAAAAGTCGAGTCCTCCCCCAACCTGAGGATCTCGACTCTTTTCGCTACCACCCCCCCCCCCCTCCCCCCTCCCCCTCCTCCCCTCCTCCTCCTCCCTCTCCTCCTCCGTCTCTGCGCCAGTTTGTCCTGTTTCACAAGTGGGCCAATCGAGATGGAGAGTATAAGCGGCCCGAGCTCGACTCGAGCTCCGCTAGGAGAGCTCCGAGCTGAGGAGTCGAGGACGTCAGCTCGGAGCTCGAGTTGTGTTTTCTCAGCGGGTCGCCTCCTCTGCCTTCTTCAGCTCCTTCCGCAATCCAAGTGTGACTCGACCCGTTCGGCAGAACCCGTTAGGTCCACCATGTGCTCCAATGATATTTGTATATCTATATATACACACGTGATTTTATTTTTTTTTATTTTGCTTTTTTTCACCATGTGCTCCAATGATTTTTGTATATCTATATATACACACGTGATTTTATTTTTCTATTTTTTTTATTTTTTATTTAGCATTCTTTTATTTTATTTATATAGGTCCATCATGTGCTCCAATGATATTTGTATATCTATATATACACATGATTTTATTTTATTTTTATTTGGTTTTTTTTATTCTACTTTTTTTTTTTTTTTTTTTTTTTTTTTTTTTGGTGGAGGCGACTTGAGTCTCGAGTTGAGTCGCCCCACTTAATTCCCTAATGGCTAAATCAAGGATTTAATGGTGAATGGTAATGATAGTAGTGAATGTCTCACGAAATTACCGTTGCGATCACGAAAATTACAATCGAATGCGTCTAGACGCATTCCGATGTATCCCCGAAAACCTGCGTGCGCAGGAGTCGCGTGCGTCAACCGCTTAGCAATTAGCGCGGCGCACGACTCTGTGTAATTATAATCGGTAATGAGTCGAACGTGGAAACGATAATTGAGCCGTCAAATCGTCAGACAAAATCACACAATTATCTACGAATTCCACCGCCAGTCGCATATTATTTTCCAGTTAATTTTCGGTAATAACGATTTTCGATCTGGCGCCTAAATTCCACTTCGAAAAATTCCACGTTTCACATTTCCTAAATTTTTCGAAAATTTTACAGTCGCATAAACCCTTAATAAATAAAATAATAATAATAATAATAATAATAATAATAATAATAATAATAATCATAATAGGGGTTCACTTACCGATCGAATCGGTATTAAAAAAAAATTGGTGACTCCTTAGACATAAAAAAATTCATTTCGAAATAATAATAATAAAATTGCGAAAATTGTACAGTAGCACAACGCCTTAATAAATAATAATAATAATAATAATAATAATAATAATAGGGGTCCACTTACCGATCGAATCGGTATTAAAAAAAAAATTGGTCGCTCCTTAGACATTAAAAAAAAATGAATTTCGAAATAACAATAATAAAATTGGGAAAATTGTACAGTAGCACAACACCTTAATAAATAAAATAACAATAATAATAATAATAATAAACTTACCGATCGAGTTGCCATTAAAAAAAACTGGTCATTCCTTCGAAATAAAAAAAAATATTAATAATAATCATAATATTCATAATAATAATAATAGTAATAATAGGGATCCATTTACCGATCGAGTCGGTATTAAAAAAAATTGGTCATTTGCTGAAATAAAAAAAATAAAAAATAGGGCTGACTGAAATCGAGCCTCACATACCGATCGAGTCGACTCGGCAGCGACTCGGCTCGCGGGACTCGCAGCCGACTCGCCGCGGCTTAGTATAACATAGGTAAGTGTGTTTGTGGGTCAGTGGCACAAACCAGCCACAATACAGAGCCCGAGCAAAATCGTACATTACAGATCGTGACGACCATTGTTCTTGAACTTGTACGCACTCCCCCCTTCCCCCCCCCCCCCCCCCCTCCCCCCTTCATCCTGGTACCATGTACAGTATTAATACTTTACATAGTATACATAGCAACTAGAGTCGCATTTAACGTCGCCTCTAATGTCTGCGAGTCACGAGTCACGAGTCACGTGGGTAGATATGTGTCTACTGGGAGGGGGGAGGGGGCCCCCCTCCCCCTCGACGAGAGAAAATATATATACATATAGCGATCAGTGTCAGATCTGCGACGATGTGAATATCGCTTTTTACGATTCGAGGCGCAGACGATTCGCACCGATTTAATTCATGAAAGGGGAGAAGGAGGAAGAATACTGTGAATTTACCGATTTACTGACTTTGACGATTTTATTTGCATTTGGAATAGGGAAAAATATTCAGGAAGAAAATAATAAGAATTTCATTTGACAAACGATTTTTTATTAACACATTTTTTCGATCATTTCGAGCTCTTTTTCGCTAAGATCGGTAAAAATCGGTAATACCGATTTTTGCAAATCGGTATTTTTTTTTTTTTTTTTTTTTTCCAGTTAATCGAGATCGACACATTTTTTCCTCGATTTCGTACTCGATTTTTTGGTAACGAAATCGGTAAGGAAATCGGTAATGAAAAATCGTTACCGATTTTTACCGATCAGCACTTTTTCTCGAATTTATCGAAATCCTCACATTTGTTACTCAATTCCAATCAAAATTTAGCGAAAATCGGTAAAAATCTTTGCCGATTTTTTGCCGATCGGTAATTAAAAATCGGTTCCAAAAATTGCAAAAAAATCATTACGATCATTGCGATCGAAGTGGAGTGAATTTGAGCCATATTCCTCCGTCGTAGACGGTAATGAAAAATCGTTACCGATTTTTACCGATCAGCACTTTTTCTCGAATTTATCGAAATCGTTACATTTGTTACTCAATTCCAATCAAAATTTACCGAAAATCGGTAAAAATCTTTGCCGATTTTTGCCGATCGGTAATTAAAAATCGGTTTTAAAAATCGCAAAAAAATCATGAAGATCATTGCGATCGAAGAGGTGTGTTTCTCAAATTAATCGAGATCCGCACATTTGCTTCCCAATTCCAATCAAAATTTAGCGAAAATCGGTAAAAATCTTAGCCGATTTTCGCCGAACGGTAATTAGAAATCGGTTCTAAAAATGGCAAAAAAATCGTGACGATCATTGCGATCGAAGTGGCGTAAATTTGAGCCATATTCCTCCGTCGACAGCCGTCAGCAGCGCCATTGCTGTGACCTTGATCGGTAACTTCGTCCTTGCCGATAATTCGATCTTATAACCCTGCAGCATCGTCGCCATTGCTGCCTTCACCTGATGAACGCCGAATCGTCGACCGGGACATTGCCGAGGACCTTCGCCGAAGGTCAGCAGTAACGGTTTTTGCCGATTTTTACCGATATTGCCGATTTTTGAAAACCGATCAGGATCGTAGACGTCAGGATCGTCCCAATAATTCGGATCGCGATGAAGACCGAAGATCGGTATTACGATCGATGTGCCTGGTTCGATCTGCGCCTCGATTCCGTCGTTACCGACGATCGTGCAGCGATCGCTGCACTTTTTCTCCAGAAAATAAACCGCCGGATAGAGTCTCATCGATTCGGTCAGCGCCTGGTCCATGAAGGTCATATCGCTAATGGCGTCGTAGGTCATCTCGCCGCCATGTTTTTCCAGCACTGCTTCCACTTCCTGTCGCAATTTTTCTTGGACCAGAGGATGAGTCGCCACCTGTGTGAAAATAAAATAAAAATATGTTTCAACTTTTTTAGTTGATTTTGAAAAAAAAAAAAAAAAAATTTTGGTCGAACAGTTTGTCAGAAATCGTGGATCTGGCCGCCGGGCCGAAAACCGCCCAAATCGGGGTCACGAAATTTATTTTTTCAAAATATCGACTTTTAACCTATACCATCGTTCTCAAGTCGCATATTCTACCCCTGAAAACACTGGCTACAACCCTTTTTTAGTTGATTTTGAAAAAAAAAATTTTTTGGCTGAACAGTTTTTCAGAAATCGTAGATCTGGCCGCCGGGCCGAAAACCGCCCAAATCGGGGTCGCGAAATTTATTTTTTCAAAATATCGACTTTTAACCTATACCATCGTTCTCAAGTCGCATATTCTACCCCTGAAAACACTGGTTACAACCCTTTTTTAGTTGATTTTGAAAAAAAAAAATTTTTGGCCGAACAGTTTGTCAGAAATCGTAGATCTGGCCGCCGGGCCGAAAACCGCCCAAATCGGGGTCACGAAATTTATTTTTTCGAAATATCGACTTTTAACCTATACCATCGTTCTCAAGTCGCATATTCTACCCCTGAAAACACTGGTTACAACCCTTTTTTAGTTGATTTTGAAAAAAAAAAATTTTTGGCCGAACAGTTTGTCAAAAATCGTAGATCTGGCCGCCGGGCCGAAAACCGCCCAAATCGGGGTCACGAAATTTATTTTTTCAAAATATCGACTTTTAACCTATACCATCGTTCTCAAGTCGCATATTCTACCCCTGAAAACACTGGTTACAACCCTTTTTTAGTGGATTAAAAAAAAAACTTCAAGGTCACCTGGTAGGCGAAGAAGCCCAAGGTCGAAGCCGCAGTCTCATATCCGTCGAGGAAGAAGGACGTCGCGCTCACGGTCACCGAATCCTCGTCGACCTCTTGACCCTTTGACCTCTGCGTATCGATCATGACCTGCAGGAAGTCGGAGCCAACGATACCATCTCGACGACGTAGGTCGATCATCTCGGTGACGACGCGACGGAAAAATCGGTTCGTCTCTTCAGGTATGAAACGAGCCCCGAAGAGTCGGTTCAGCGAAGGGATGAAGAAGAGGAGGTTCTGATTGATGACTCTGGCGAAGGTCGGATCGAAGAGACCGGTCACCGCTTCCTTGAAGCTGTTGGGTCCGCTGCCGTTGCTGAAGAAGTCACCCTCGACCCCGAAACCCGCCGACGCGACGCACTCGCCGGTGAAGAGGGTGCAGACGTCCTTGGCGTCGACCTTGAAAAAAAAATCGATGATAAAAAAATCGATTATTAAAAAAAATCGATGTTAAAAGAATCGATAATTTTTTTAAAAAATCGATGATGAAGAGTCGATGATTTTTCAAGGTCATCGGAATATCGGCTATTTTACGTATCGATGAAAAATCGATGGTTTAAAAAAAAAAATCGATTATGAATAATCGATTATTTGTTAAAAATCGATGATAAAGAATTGATGGTTTTTCAAGGTCACCGAAACAACGGTTATTTTACGTATCGATGAAGAATCGATGGTTTTTCAAGGTCATCGGAACATCGATTATTTTACAGTCGGTAAAGTAGAAAATGATAAAAAATTGAATGAAAATCAGGAAAATGATGTTATTCGTATGGATATAGTCGCCCAAGGTCACAAGGTCACATTCAATGCCCTTGAATGTGACCTTGAGATGCTTGAACCGAATTTTCTTAATCGAAAAATGGAAATCAGAAAAATGATGTTATTCGTATAGATATAGTTGCCCAAGGTCATAAGGTCACATTCAATGCCCTTGAATGTGACCTTGAGATGCTTGAAGCGAATTTTCTTAATCGAAAAATGAAAATCAGAAAAATGTTATTCGCATAGAAATAGTTGCTCAAGGTCACAAGGTCACATTCAATGCCCTTGAATGTGACCTTGAGATGCTTGAAGCGAATTTTCTTAATCGAAAAATGAAAATCAGAAAAATGTTATTCGTATAGATATAGTTGCCCAAGGTCATAAGGTCACATTCAATGCCCTTGAATGTGACCTTGAGATGCTTGAAGCGAATTTTCTTAATCGAAAAATGGAAATCAGAAAAATGATGTTATTCGTATAGATATAGTTGCCCAAGGTCATAAGGTCACATTCAATGCCCTTGAATGTGACCTTGAGATTCTTGAAGCGATTTTTCGTAATTTTTCCTACCTCCCAGGAGCCTCCGAATTTTTTCACTGTCTCTTCAAGGTACTTTTCGAATTTTTTGCAGACGTTGATGACAGCCCCGAAGAGGACCTTCAATTTTCGGGTCGACATCAGAGCGACTGTCAGTCGACTTCTCTCCCTTTTCCAGGCGTCGCCGGTGGCGAAGGTCGGAGTTCGCGACACCAGAGGATCCAGTTCCGGATCCAAATTGATGACGTTCAGGTGAAAATTTGCGAAACCGCTGACAAGGACATGTTTCACGATTTCAGGGTCACGGACCAGCAGATAAGGATGGTGGAACTGATAAAATCCGACCATGCTGCGATTTGGATGGGAGAAGTAGATCTCATTGCAGAGGGCACCGAGGTCCTTGCGGAAGGTCAGGATCGGCAAAATATTCCCGAAAATCGGCAGAGCTGGGATACTGGGAATTCCTCTTTGGTCCCAATAACTGTAGATCGAAGTGTGCCATTTTTTTAGGAGCCAGAGGAGCAGTGTCACTGCTGTTATCACCAAAATCAACTGAGTGGCCATTTTTTAAATTCAATTTTATTCAATTTTTCTTGGATTTTTATTTCAATTTTAATTCAAATTTTATTTGAGTTTTATTTTTATTTTTATTATTTTATTTCAATTTTTATTTAATTTTTATTTGAGTTTTATTTTTATTTTTATTATTATTATTATTATTATTATTATGTATTATGTATTATTGTGTGTTGTGATTATTATTATGTATTATGTATCATTGTGTGTTATGATTATTATTATGTAATATGTAATTTTTATTTAATTTTAATTTGAACTTTATTTTTATTGTGATTATTATTATTATTATTATGAATTATGATTATTATTGTGTAATATGCAATTTTTATTTCATTTTAATTTGAATTTTATTTTAATTGTAATTATTATTATTATGTATTATGATTATTATTATGTATTATGCAATTTTTATTTCATTTTAATTTCAATTTTATTTTTATTGAAATTATTATTATTATGTATTATGATTATTATTATGTAATATGAAATTTTTATTTCATTTTAATTTGAATTTTATTTCAATTGTAATTATTATTATTATTATTATTATTATTATTATTGTGTATTATGTATTATTATGTATTATGATTATTATTATGTAATATGTAATTTTAATTTAATTTGAAATTGAATTTTATTTCAATTTTAATTTTTATTTTATTTCTAATAAATCAACATTTTGATGTTATTTTGTCTATAATTTGGTGAACACTTCAATGTTTACTGGTCGCCGACACTTGCGAAACTGAAGATGCAATTAGCTTTTATACACGCAACTTGACTTCGTAATCTCGCCGCTCGGCCACTGACTTTGCCGTTATCAGTGCTGATAACGATTTATCGCATATTGCAAACCGTATTGCTCGCATTTCTCCGGGATTACGTTTTTTTATTCGGTCAATTTGACGGTATATAAAATCGTCGGATCGAAGTGTCAAAATCGATTGACACTTCGATTTCAATTAAAAAATCGTCGAGATGGAATTTTGGATCAGAGGCTTTTCGTTGTAAATGAGGGAAACTCAATTTGTGGAATTGTGGAAACTTAATGTCAATGTCATTCTTATCGCTGCGAAGCTTAATTAATAAAGAGGTAGTTGCAGATCGTTATCCAACTTCATCGCTAAATTTTAATCAGCCTATCGCGATTGTCAAGGTTTATCAAATAATCAGGCGCCTCGGATGTCACATTTGCAGACTCCGAAGTCACTCGACGAGAATTGCGTTTCAGCGGAAATTCCACTTCGATTCAGTGAAAGCAAAAATAAATTGAATTTTTTAAATAATTTTTTTTCAATTTTAATTGTGGGATTAATTTTTTAGTAATTTATTTGAGAGTAATTCCTTTTTTCGGAATAATTTTTTTAGTGATTTTTTTTTTAATAATTTCTTTTTTAAGTGTAATTTTTTTTTAATAATTATTTTTCGGATAATTTTTTTAAATTCATGTCAAATAATAATAATAATAATAATAATCATATCATCATATAATAATCATCATATATCATATAATAATCATCATAATTCATGTCAAATAATAATAATAATAATAATAATAATAATAATAATAATAATAATAATAATAATAATAATAATAATAATAATAATAATAATAATAATAATAATAATAATAATAATAATAATAATCATTCATGTGAAATAATAATATTTAATGAATTAATGATAATATTTGAGCTGCAGAAAATAAAATCAGGAATAAAATACGAGTCAAAAATTTTGGGCGTCGCACATTTTGCGTGAAATAAATAAAACAGGAGACCGCAGAAGCGTTTGGAAATCTCGGTCGTATTAGGAGCGAAAAAAAAAAAAAAAAAAAAAAAAAAAAAAAAAAATGGGTACTAAGTCGGAGCGAGAAGGCTGAGAATAAAAAAAGACGAGGGTCTTTATAGACATAAGAATGGAGGGAGAAACGAATGAGAAAGGAGTCAACGACGTAAAAGAGTCACGAACGGACAATTCGTGACCAATCGAGCGCCCAATTCCAACTCGGTGTGTAGGTAAGTAGGTCCCCTCTATGTCCCCGAATCGTCGGCCCCCCGACGACTGTGTCACTTTTTTTTTATTTTTATTCTTGCATTTCGTCGACCGCCGGTTTTTCCACGATTTTACATAATCGCGAATCGAGCGGCGATCGACGATCGTTGCGACACTTCGATCGATCGACGAATTTATGGTTTTTGCTCCGAGGAATTTTAATATTATTCTGTAAAAAAAATCGAAAATTGGAAGAGTTTTTTGAATTTTAAAAAATTGGAACGTTTTTGCTCCGAGGAATTTTAATATTTTTCTGTAAAAAAAATTCGAATAATGGAATAATTGCTAATTTATGGAATTTGAAATTTTATTTCGAATTTATAATATTTTAGCGAATATTACAAAATATTTTTAAATTAATTCATATAATTTATATAATTAGTGAATAGGGTTAAAACATATTTTTAAATCACAGCAAATAATAGACAATATTTTTTAATATTTGCTGAGGGTCCACAAATATTTTTTAACCCTCAACAATATTTTTTTACACAGCGAAAAAAAAAAAAAAAAAATTAGCTAAGCACGAAAATCGCTAACGATCGAAAATTACTCACGAAAATCGTGTTTTAATAGTCTCGTAACGAGCAAGTCGACAAATTGTGTTTATCGGTGAGTCAACCGTCCGAAAAACGACGTCGGACCGAATCTATGTGCATAGTCACGCGTTTCGGGTGTACTTACCATTTTAGAAATCGATTACACGTGACCCCCATTGACCCAACTCGCTGTCGGAAAAAAAAAAAAAAAAAAAAAAAAAAAAAATGTCGTGGGAGTTTTGGCACGAGACGTGAAAACCTTCTCGGCTCATCGAGCGTGTCAATCGTTGGGTTCGTTGCACCGCATTTCGACATCAATTACAGCTGCTCAATCCCAAAAAAAAAATACAGCATATTTATTCATTGCTACTTATATATATAATTTTTTTTTCGGAGCCAAGAAGCGAAACCGACAGCAAAAATACCGAATCGAAGGACATTTCGAGACAATTTGCCCAATAATAATTATAATGATAATAATAATAATAATAATATTAATTACTGCAATTTATTTTTCCTGATAATTTTCCAGTTTTTTAATGCAGCGAAGGCTGCATTAAAAAAAAAACCTTTGGTCATGAAAAAAATAAATAAAATAAAATAAAAAAAAATCGACAATGCAACTGCTGTCGAGATTTTTTATTTTTTTCTTTTTTTTTATATATAAAAAAAATCCATAAATAAAATAACTGGAAACAAATAAAATAATTGTCCTGAATTAAACAATTACATTTTTTTCAGGGTAATTATTTTATTCATTTTTATTTGTTTCGAGTTGTTTTATTTATGAATTTTTTTTTTGTTTCGTGCATAAAAAAACAAGAAAAAATAATAAAAATCGTTGCATTGTCGAATTTTTTTTTGGGGCCAAAAATTGCAGTTTCAGAGCCAAAAAGAATGGATCGACGGACCAGAATTTATTTCACCCAAATTCCGTTATCATTGGTCGATACCATCGACTCTGACCACGGTACCGTAATTTTTTTTTTTTTTTTTTTTTTTTTTTTTTTTTTTTCGGAGCGAGTAGACGAAATATTCCAGCTCGAGTCCCGAGCGTTTCTTGTGGCCCAGTCGAGTTCGGCGTAGGTTGCGCCACGATTATACAGTTAAAACGTTAGGCCTAACGGTCGCCGCTTAGAATTTCGGGCGTTTCGGTCGGCCTCTTATCGCCGCCTCAGTCGACTCGGCCACCGTTTGCAGTCGAGTCTGGGTCCCCCAGACTGCTCGGATAACTGACCTGTATTACAAATCACCGTTGCGGCTGACTCCGAATTTTTCGACGCGTTTCTATGTTACATTAATACGGTATCACTGTACTTTGGGGTATCGATTGTTATCAGGTCTGCCTGTTAATTGGTGATTAGTAGCAATGGTCGATAAAATTACGATTTTATCACTGAAAAATCTTTCCAAATTTTCACCGTTCGCAGGCTCAGATTTATTTATTTATATCATTTCTTAGGTAATTAAAAATCGTGGAATATAGTATGACCGGTCAACCACTGGGACATCGGACGTTTTTTATCGGATTTCCACGTTTTTGAAATCCTGGATTGAAGCTTGTCATAAATTTAAAAAAAAAACGTGGCATATAGTATGGCCGGTCAATCACTGGGACATCGGACGATTTTACCGGATTTCTGAAATCCTGGATTGAAACTTGTCATAAAATAAAAATAAAAAATCGTGGCATGATCGGTCAACCACTGGGACATCGGACGATTTTAATAGATTTCCACGTTTCTGAAATCCTGAATTGAAGATTGTCATAAATTAAAAATCGTGGCATATAGTATCACCGGTCAACCACTGGGACATCGGACGATTTTACCGGATTTCTGCAATCCTGGATTGAAACTTGTCACAAAATAAAAAATAAAAAATCGTGGAATATAGTACAGCCGGTCAACCACTGGGACATCGGTTTTTTTTTTTTCTCGTATTTCCACGTTTCCGAAGTCCAGAATTAGTATAAAATCGCGGATTATATCAACCGCGTCAATTAGTGAGTTGCGATTGGCTGACTCGGAGTGAGGGAAGCGCGAACGATGTCACGATTTCGCGGGACTTTGGCTTTTTTAACTCTCCCCTCTTTGTCAGAAGGCAATGCCACGTTTTTTCGTTGTTCCCCAAGAAGAAATAAAGACCGCAGCGGACGGTCACTCGTGTGTGTCGGACCATAAAACTCTCTACACAGTCCGACTGCGGCATTACCGCTTCGTTACGGACGCCGGGAGTCGCGCTTTTCGAAATCCTCGCTGATTATTTCGCACAGGCTTCGCATCTGTTTATCGGCATCGTCGTCGTCGCAGCCTCCAAATTCGTCTTTTTCCCTTTCAGAAATAAAACGAGGTGACTTCGATCTAAAAAACCATAAAAATCGTCGGATGTCCCAGTGGTTGACCGGTTCATCAAAGCTTTGATCTGCGACTCCAAAAACGTGGAAATCCGTAAAAATCGACCGATGTCCCAGTGGTTGACCGGTTCATCAAAGCTTCAATCAGCGACTCCGAAAACGTGGAAATCCGTAAAAATCTATCGATGTCCCAGTGGTTGACCGGTTGTATACCAAGCTTCACATTTCGCCAGAAATGTAATCTCTTTTTTGCACACAAAATATTTTAGGAGAATAATTTGTTTCGGAGAACTTTTTTTTTTTTTTTTTTTTTTTTTTTTTTTTTTTTTTTTTTTTTTTTTTTTTTCAATGCGGAAGACGAGGGTGCAATTTCGATCCGAGGTCACGCGGACCTCTTCGACTTCCTGGTCCCGACACCGAAATATTCTGGATGGGTCTGTAAATAGGACCCCCGCGGTTTTTCGGCTCCGGTCTCCGACAGTTCAATCTCGGCCGCAAAGTGGCTAAAGTCGCAAGGTGCCCCCCTGGGTCGATTTATTGTTCCCTCTTCTCACTCCGATTGTCACAGGTAGCCGACTCCGTTTCGGCTACCGACGACGAATAAACAGGCGACCGTGTCTCTTGTATCTGATTTTGCGTTGCGTCGGGTTCGACGTTCCGTTTGAGGTTGCGGTGAACCCCGAATTTCGTAACCGCGTCCAATTCGCCGATAGAACCCGCAAACACGTCGACGCAGTTCTGACGTTTGCCGTTTTTCCACTTTGGCTTCCTCTTTTTTTTTCCCTCGAAGCTCCAAAAGCTGGAAACGTAAATTCACAGCAATTATCATTATTTACACTCATTTTGCTACGATTTTTTTAATTAAAAATAGAATAAAATGGTGGTCAATAACTGGGACAATCCGCTATAAGGCTTTTAGAATTAATTTACAATTTTAGTTCTCGGAATTAAAATTAGAAATTTATGGTCAATAATTGGGACAATCTGCTTCAAGCCGCGAATCTTCGACATTAATTTACAAGTCCCCAGAATTAAAAAATTAATAAATAAGTGGTCAGTAACTGGGACAATCCGCTTCAAGCCGCGAATCTTCAGAATTAATCCACAATTTTAGTCCTCGGAATTTAAAAATTCATTAAAAAGTGGTCAGTAACTGGGACAATCCGCTTGAAGCCGCGAATCTTCGATATTAATTCACAATTTTAGTCCCCAAATTAAAAAATTCATTAAAAAGTGGTCAGTAACTGGGACAATTCGCTCTAAGGCCGCGAATCTTTAGAATTAATTCACAATTTTACTCCCAAATTAAAAAATGCATTAAAAAAGTGGTCAGTAACTGGGACAATTCGCTCTAAGGCCGCCAATCTTCGCCTCGCGCTTCTGGATAGTGAAGAGGGGGAAGGGGGGTACTCTTCACTTTTACCGTGAAACGCAGAAATGACCGGCTCGCCGATTTTCGCGTGTTTCCTACGCTGGACGTCAGCCGTCCGACGTTGTCCGCTGCGACGAGCCGAAGCGACTTCGCTTCGTTGTTTTGCTTTCTCTTTCGGGAGTGGCATGCTCTAGTTCACTCGCACCGCGCACAACCGAAGAGACCTCCGCCGCACGTTCGGCGCTACGCCGTCGCACGTATACCTCTTTACGTGCACCGCACTCTATTTAATACAATTTACAATGTATAACGTGTGCACGTGAAACACGCGTCGAGTATTCGCTTCGATTCACCCGGATCGACGTTATCATTAAATTAGATTAAAATGCTACATTCGGAATTCTTTTTAAAAATAATTTCACTGAAATGTGTAATTTTTTTAAGTGCCCAGCTAATTTTTTTTTTTTTTTCTTTATACTATTAAATTAAACAAAAAGAATAAAAATCTGGAATTCGTTCGCCTCAAAATTAATTACAAAAAAAATGCATAATGCCGACGTTATCATTAAATTAAATTAAATTAAAATGCTACAAATTTGGAATTCTTTATAAAAATAATTTCACTGAAATGTGTAATTATTTTAAGTGCCCAGCTACTTTTTTTTTTTTTTTTTTTTTTTTTTTTTTTTTTTTTTTTTTTTTTTTTTTTTTTTTTTTTTTTTTTTTTTTTCGGGGCAACAAGAAATTATAATGCCTGAAACTCGCGGACGACTTTCTTCGGCTGCGTTTCATAAATAGAACGGATCGTCGGTCCGACGACTTTCCAGACTTCCGAAATGTTCGTCGTAATTGACCTCAGGGGTCAGGTCTTTATTTTAACCTCCGACGAAAGTCGAGGAAATTATTCGCAGAAAGAAAAATGGATTCAGTAGACATAAATAATCTATATATATATTTTTTTTTTCGTTGTATAAATAGGGAAATTTTTCCCAGCTTAAAATTCACAATCCAAAAATAGTAAATTAATTTGTACATGAAAAGCGCGGCTTTTGATTCGTTTTCTTAAGGGTAAAATTAATTCGATGAAAAAAAGCATATTTTCAAGAATTTTTTTATCCTTATTTATAAATATTTTCTAATGAAAATTTAGGAAAATATAGTTCAGATATTATTTTCTTTTACAGTAATTAATTAAAAAACAATCAATTATCTGTATAATAAAAAAAAATCTTGAAAAATATGCTTTTTTTTCACCGAACTATTCTTACCTTTAATTAATTAATTAATTAATTACCCTTAATTAAGAGTTGGAAGCCCCCAATGAAAATGCTTACAGAAATCAGATTCTATGATTCAGGTACGAATCGACAAGATTCTAACAAAAAAAGCTTCAATCGAGCAGAAGAGCTTTTTTTATTTAAAAAAAAAGCTCTTATAAAGCTTTTTTTATAAAAAAAAAGAAAGGCTCTTATAAAGCTTTTTTCAATAAAATTTTTCATAGCTTACGAATAGTATTTTTTAATTTCTCGTAAAAGCGGAGTTTCCGTGAGTTCGTTTATTTCGACGAAACGTTTGTTGGCGCGACTGAAGTAATAGATGTCACCTGTATAGATGTCGAACCAGAGGGCGTGAATGTGAAGGTCATGACGCTCGAGACGCTTCTTCAGGAAGCCGTACGAAGCGACGTTCTGCAGCTGCTGAAGTGTATTGATCTGCAGAAAATTTATTATTATTATTTATCTATTAATTTATTTTTATTTTTATTTTTTTAAATTTAAGGTAATTCTGTCGCTTGGGACTCACTTTGCATAAAATTCCAAAAAATGAGAGGTAATTTATCGATAATATAAAAATCAGAATTTTTTTTTTTTTTTCATCAATTTGCTAATAACATTTTTGCACATTTTTGCAGCATTTTTTGGAATTATTATTATTATGCCAAATTAATCTTCAGCACCTTTAATACGCATGATTTTTTTTTTTTTTTTTATTTCAGATTTTTATATTATTGGAAAATGTTTGCAATGAAAAAATATATTTTTCTTTTCAATTTTCATTATTAAATTCTTCTTATAAGGAGAATGTAATTTAATATGATAATAATAATGATAAATTCTGCTTATAAGGAGAATTTAATACAAAAAAAATACCTGAGATAATTTGTCCTCGATTGCGAATTTATCCTCCGGATCGATGTAAGCCACAAATTTTCTCATCGGTGTCTCGGCTTGAAACAAAATTGGTTCGTGAAAGCCGGTGATCTCGAGTTGCTGAAATTTTGCCAGACTGCTGCTGGCGTGAGCGCAGAGCCAGGCTCGCAGCGGAGATATCCTTCGGTTTATCTGCGAAACGAATAATCAAATAATAATTAAATATTTTTGCTGCGACGGAGGTTGAAAGGAGAGAGTCAATATTATGTTGAAGTTTGCATCGATTCAAATCGCTAGAATAATTTTTAAATCGTTAGAATAATTTCAGAGTCGTTAAAATTTTTTTTTTTTTTTTCGTTGCATTCCAACGATGCAAACTTCAACATCATAATAATAATATCTTTACTTGGGAAGCGAACTCTTCGTCTCGAAGAGCGTAAAGCAGATTCATAGCTTTGCAGTCGCTGTGGCCGCAGACGATGACGTGACGGATGGAATTGACGACGCAGCCAAGTTCCAAAGCAGCTGGTTCGCACATCGTCAGCTCGTCAGCGAAATGCTGGCAGTTCGGAACGATATTCCCAGCGTTTCTGACTGCGGCAAAAATTTCATCTTAGAATCGGAAGCTTGACAATTAGATTCCGATGCGTGCGATTCGATTGTGAGATTAATCGGAGGACCAGAATTCAGCGACAATGTTTTTTTGACGAGAGACTATTTATTGGAAAGTCGGATGGGATTATAAAATCATGACACGACTGCGTAATTATAAAACCGTTGTGAATTCTCGTACCAACGAACATGTCTCCGACGTTTGTTTCCGTAAATCTAGTCGGGATCATCCGAGAGTCCATGCAGGTAAAGAAAACTGCTTTGGGCTGCGGTACAAAACGAATACGACAATCGATAAGTTTTTTTATATTGCGGCGAACCATTTCAAAGCTCCCAAAAAAATTTTTTTTATCAACGGAGCTTAAAGTTCATTGTTCGTAGAACTTTAGTTTCATTGTTACGACAAACAAAAATCATGCAACAAAAAAACAAATTTGGGAAATCATAATAATAATAATAATCATTATTTGTTTTTATTGAAAAATTTGATGTAAGAGACACGTGGCTGATAAGAGTGAAAATAAGGTTGATAAGAGTAATAATAAATTAGACTTTGGCTGGAGTGACGAAAAGTGACATTTTTCGCACTCACCTCAGGATGATCCCTGACTCGTTGAAATTGTTTGACCATCCCTTCGCGATGACATTTTCGGTACTTCATCACTCCCTTCAAAATTCTGTCCATTTTGGATTTGGCGACACTGATAAGGGACACTGATAACAGTCGCAGAAGGTCTGAGTTCGATGTTGTCGGTGATTGATGACAATACACAAAGTCCGCCATTCGACGATAAGAAAAGAGCGGGAAATTCGAAACGCGACATCTGTCGGTCGATTGCGCAATTTTGATGGATCTATCGATCAATGATCTATGGGATCTATAGGATCGCGAATGCGAATTTAAAACCCTTTTTATTATCTAATTAAGGGATTATAGAGGGTGTCTCAAAAGTTGTGAAGTTGAGGCAATTTTATTGGATCTATCGATCAATGATCTATGGGATCTATAGGATCGCGAATGCGAATTTGCAACCCTTTTTATTCTCTAATTAAGGGATTATAAAGGGTGTCCCAAAAGTTATGAAGTTGAGGCAATTTTATTGGATCTATCGATCAATGATCTATGGGATCTATAGGATCGCGAATGCGAATTTAAAACCCTTTTAATCCTCTAATTAAGGGATTATATTGTCCCAAAAGGGATTAAGTGTCCCAAAAGTTTATGAAGTTCAGGAAATTTTTATGGATCTATCGATCAATGATCTATACGTGATCTATAGGATCGCGAATGCGAATTTACGACCCTTTTAATCCTCGAATTAAGGGATTATAGAGGGTGTCCCAAAAGTTATGAAGTTCAGGCAATTTTTATGGATCTATAGATCAATGATCTATAGATCTCGCGAATGTGAGTTTATAACCCTTTTAACCCTCTAATTAAAGGGTTATATAGGGTGTCCCAAATTAACGGATTATACAGAGTGACCCAAAAGTTATGAAGTTCAGGCAATTTTAATGGATCTATCGATCAATGATCTATAGGATCGCGAATCCAAATTCACAACCCTTTTAATCCTCGAATTAAGGGATTATATAGTGTGTCCCAAAAGTTATGAAGTTTTGGCTGCCAGTTAACAAAGTGGGTTAAGCGAACAGGGTTAACCTTACGTATGAACAGGGTTAACCCTACATATGAACAGGGTTAAGCGAACAGGGTTAACAAAAAACATTGCTTTCCGAAATCAGCGGAAATTAAAAAAAAATACAATAAAATAAAAAATAGATCCCTCGAATGATCTACAGAATCGATCATCCAAAGTTACAGTCGGAAACCCCCTTTTTATTGTTTTTAAAAAATACATATTCAACAATATCACAAATTACGCTGTGGAATATTACATTCGATACACTTCGCTTCGGGTTCCATATTTTTATTGCGTTTACGTTGCGATCGTTTAATTATAAACAGTAGTCGACATTTTTTTTTTTTTTTTTTTCAGCGGGCGACACACACTATATATACATACAACGCGTCGAGCCTTCGACATCCAAAAGCGATCGGCAAAAAAAATACCGCGCGCTTTTTTTTTTAAATCGTAAAACGGATGGCGTAGGAAAATATGAGTCTTTGGCGGAGCCAAAAAATGCTGTACACTTTGATATATAAATCAGATATATAAATCAGACAGATCGTAAATCTAAGACTTTGCCTACAATTATCGAGCAAACGAAAAAAAATGTATTAAACATAAAAAAAATATATATATATTATTAGTCGCGAGTCGAGACCCACAAAGCAAGAATAAAAAAAATCGTTTTTATCGACTTCTCAGGGTTTCATTTTTTTTCAGTCTGAGGAATATTTTATTTTGCAATGTGGGAAGCCCTTTCGATCTTCCCGTCGAGTTTTTTTTTTTCGTCGGCGAGAAAAATACGAGAAACGAAAAACCGCTGTCTTATTTCGATCCCTTGTTTCACGTTTTTCAGGCTTCAAGGTTTTTTTTTGCAAGTCGGGAACTGGTCAGGCCCGGAGAGGGATTACACGGTCCCGACCAGGGCCTGACTAGCGCCGAGTGTAACGCTGTTAAATGTTTTTACCAGGCTTTGACTATTACGACTAGAGACGAGATCTTTGGGGCTGCGATTTTCGAAACGATTCGAAATGATTCGAAAAACGATTCGAAACGATTCGAAAAACGATTCAAAACGATTCAAAACGATTCGAAAAACGATTCAAAACGATTCGAAACGATTCGAAACGATTCGAAATGATTCGAAACGATTCGAAACAATTCGAAACGATATTCGAAAAAAATCGAAACCGTTCGAAACGATATTCGAAAAAAATCGAAACCATTCGAAACGATATTCGAGAAAATTCGAAACGATTCGAAAAACGATTCAAAACGATTCGAAAAACGATTCAAAACGATTCGAAACGATTCGAAAAACGATTCAAAACGATTCGAAACAATTCGACACGATTCGAAAAACGATACAAAACGATTCGAAAAAATTAGAAACGATTCGAAACGATATTCGAAACGATTTGAGCTTTGCCCACCGATCGCAATGAGTACAAAAAAAGCCTCCGAGCTGTGTTGGCATTGTCACGGATGCTCTGCATTTTTTTCTGCCTTTTCTTAAGATCTAAAGTACATCGATCGTTCGCGATAAAATTGCTCGCGGGTTGCAGACACCCTTTTCGCTTCCGTTTTTTTAATTAAGGCCAATTCATAGCTTGGACCCGGGCGACTATTCGCCTGGGTCGGGCCGACTTCTATCCGCTCAGCGCCGAACTCTGACTCGCTCGCTCCAATTTCTCAAAGTGCTTGCGCGCGTTTCGGATGTTTATCAGCGTCGCCGCCGAGGCTGAAATAAAAAAATTGCGTCAGAAATTGTTGGCTAAATTGATAAGTTTTAATTAAATAAAAAAATAAATAAATAAAAGATAAAAATTGAATAATGATAACAAATGAACAAAAATTAAAATAATTGAAAAGTGATTGAAAGAAGAAAAAAAAACACATTATTTCAGCCGAAGATGAAACAAAATTGTGAATGGAAAATAACGAAATTGATAAGATTTAATTAAATAAAAATAAAAAATAAAAGATAAAAATTGAATAATGATAACAAATGAATAAAAATTAAAATAATTGAAAAGTGGTTGAAAGAAAAAAAAAACACATTATTTCAGCCGAGGATGAAACAAAATTGTGAATGAAAAAAAAAAAAAAAAAAAAAAAAAAATTCATTAGATGCTGAAATAAAATTGTGTAAAATTTTTTTTTCGTCAAATTGATAATTTTTAATATAAAAAAAAAATACTCACGAATTCCAGGATCAGACATAATGACCATAACATAAGTGTTGGACGTGAAGACGTCGATGAAAGCAGCGAAATTTGTGTTTCTGACTTCCATGCTCAAAAATTGCGATGCCAATTTGCTGCAGCTGAGTTTAAATTGCTTAATGATGTTCGAGACTTTTTCGAAGCGATGGACGTCCCGATGAACGCGACGCTCGCAGTGACTAATCACCAAAAAGGTCGCTCGCTCGAAGAGCAAAACTTCGTCGGCGTCGATTATGTTCGCGAATTGATTTAAGCTTTGTTCGAGTTCTTTGACGTTTGGGATCAACATATAGACGATGGAAGACCAGGCCCTGAATTATAAAAAAAAAAAAAAAAAATACAATAAACGTTCAGTACATTTTTTTGTCGCAGAGCAAATAAATAAAATTCAAACATTTACTCTCCGCTAAAAAAAATTCAAATATCAAAATTCAAATATCAAAATTCAAACAAAATTTTGCAATTTTGGTTATTTAGTTTTGAATATTGCAAACAAATGTTTGCAATTTTGATCAGCGGAGACAATAAATGTTTCAATTTTTTATAACGGAGACAATAATTGTTTGAATATTTTATAGCGGAAACTATAAATGTTTGAATTTTTTTTAGCGAAGAAAATAAATGTTTGAATTTATTTTTAGCAGAGACAATAATTATTTGAATTTTTTATAGCGAACACAATAAATTTTGAATTTTCTTTTAGCAATGAAAATAAATTTTTTAATTACCTGTACAAAGTTTCGTCCCAAATACTGGTTCGAAAACAAGTGCATTCCAGCGGCAGACTAAGTCGCTTCAGATCCTCTTCTCGCTCCCTAAATATTCCATCTCGCTGATCTTCCTGAACCAAATCCATTTTGTGGACGAGGCAGAATATTTTTGCCTCGGGGCTGTTTTGGAGAATCGCCTCCAAACAGCTCTGATAGTAATGCATATCCTTGTCGAGCTCTCGAGACTCAACGTCAAAGACGTAAATGAGCACTTCGACATTCCTGAAAATGTTGTCTCGCTGCGAGGCGAAGTAATTCTCCATGAAGGCTTCTTGACCTCCGCAATCCCAAAGGTTCAGGACGAGGTTGCCCAGGAACCTGACGTGACTGTGTTCGACGTCGACTGAGAAGAAATTTTTCGATTGGTTTTCTCCAAAATATTTTTTGCATAAAAAGGGATTTTTAAAAACCCATTTATTCATTTTTATAAATAAATGTGTTAAAATAAATATAATAAATGGGTTTTTGTCACCGACCAAAGTTGATAAGTATAAAAACTATGGTCGATGTAAAAAATTCTTTAAAAATCAACTGAATTGTTATTATAACTAATCGAAGCCAATTTTAAAAAACCTTTTTTATCATTTTAATACAAAAATAATAAAATCATTTTCAAAAACTCATTTCTATTGTTTAAATATAAACAATAATAAAATCATTTTAAAAAACCATTTCTATTGTTTCGATACAAAAATAATAAAATCATTTTAAAAGCCCATTTCTATCGTTTCGATATAAAAAATAATAAAATCATTTTAACTCATTTCTATCGTTTCAATATAAAAATAATAAAATCAGTGGTACAAAGTACAAAAAAAATACACTTACTCGTGGCTCCCAAGCGACGAGTGTCCCTCGCAATGTAATTGGCAAAGATGATGCTCCGCATGCTCGTCTTTCCGGAGCCGCTTTTGCCCATAAGTAAAACCTGAAAAAATCAGAAAATCATTAGACGGGAAAAAAATATATATGTATATCGCAGCGACTGACAAATCCTTTATTAAGACTGCGCCTTTTTCCAAAAATCAAAAATGATAACCTCACCTTTTTCTTCATTTTCGCTGATTCGCTCAAAACTTTTGCAGATTGAATAAAAAAAAAATCGAAATGTGGGTGGAATCGGATAAATCAGTCGAATCTGACGCACGCAGCTGTTTTATACGTCATAATATCACAATCCTCGATTACAAAGGTTATAACGGACCGATCCGCAACTCTCTAAGAAAAACCTGATACTTTTCCCGATATTTTCGTGGAAAATTTCGTGAAAAAAAGATTCGATGCTCCTGATCCTGAAAAAGTTCTCAGCCCACTTAATAACAATAACGCATGACTTTCGGACACGAATGACGTTCAATCTCCTTGATAACAATGATAACAATATATCAGGTTCCTTGCTGCTCGTTTTGCTGAATGATGAGGTGGGGGAGGGGAGAGGGAGGGGATGGATGCCTCCTCCTCCTGATCAAAGCCCGTTCTGCACTCCGATTGGCCAAGCCATTCGAAGTCGCCGCAGTCGGTAAAACAGGAGCTCACGCGTCGGTAAAACAGAAGCGCAGAGCCTTAAAGCCGCATTTTCAACTAAAAAAACGTCCACGTTCACTTCGGCGACGTTCGGTCGGTAAAACAGAAGCTCACACGTCGGTAAAACAGAAGCCGCGGAGCCTTAAAGCCGCATTTTCAACTAAAAAAACGTCCACGTTCACTTCGGCGACGTTTGGTCGGTAAAACAGAAGCTCACGCGTCGGTAAAACAGAAGCCGCGGAGCCTTAAAGCCGCATTTTCAACCAAAAAAACGTCCACGTTCACTTCGGCGACGTTCGGTCGGTAAGACAGAAGCTCACGCGTCGGTAAAACAGAAGCCGCAGAGCCTTAAAGCCGCATTTTCAACCAAAAAAACGTCCACGTTCACTTCGGCGACGTTCGGTCGGTAAAACAGAAGCTCACGCGTCGGTAAAACAGAAGCGCAGAGCCTTAAAGCCGCATTTTCAACCGAAAAAACGTCCACGTTCACTTCGGCGACGTTCGGTCGGCAAAACAGAAGCTCACGCGTCGGTAAAACAGAAGCGCAGAGCCTTAAAGCCGCATTTTCAACTAAAAAACCTCCACGTTTACTTCGGCGACGTTCGGTCGGTAAAACAGAAGCCACACGTCGGTAAAACAGAAGCGCAGAGCCTTAAAGCCGCATTTTCAACCAAAAAAACGTCCACGTTCACTTCGGCGACGTTCGGTCGGTAAAACAGAAGCTCACGCGTCGGTAAAACAGAAGCGCAGAGCCTTAAAGCCGCATTTTCAACTAAAAAAACGTCCACGTTCACTTCGGCGACGTTCGGTCGGTAAAACAGAAACTCACGCGTCGGTAAAACAGAAGCCGCAGAGCCTTAAAGCCGCATTTTCAACGAAAAAAACGTCCACTTTCACTTCGGCGATGTTCGGTCGGTAAAACAGAAGCTCACGCGTCGGTAAAACAGAAGCGCAGAGCCTTAAAGCCGCATTTTCAACGAAAAAACGTCCACTTTCACTTCGGCGATGTTCGGTCGGTAAAACAGAAGCTCACGCGTCGGTAAAACAGAAGCGCAGAGCCTTAAAGCCGCATTTTCAACTAAAAAACCGTCCACGTTCACTTCGGCGACGTTCGGTCGGTAAAACAGAAGCTCACGCGTCGGTAAAACAGAAGCCGCGGAGCCTTAAAGCCGCATTTTCAACCGAAAAAACGTCCACTTTCACTTCGGCGATGTTCGGTCGGTAAAACAGAAACTCACGCGTCGGTAAAACAGAAGCGCAGAGCCTTAAAGCCGCATTTTCAACTAAAAAAACGTCCACTTTCACTTCGGCGATGTTCGGTCGGTAAAACAGAAGCTCCCGAGTCGGTAAAACAGAAGCTCACGAGTCGGTAAAACAGAAGCCGCAGAGCCTTAAAGCCGCATTTTCTACCAAAAAAAACGTCCACGTTCACTTCGGCGACGTTCGGTCGGTAAAACAGAAGCTCACGAGTCGGTAAAACAGAAGCGCAGAGCCTTAAAGCCGCATTTTCAACTAAAAAAACGTCCACTTTCACTTCGGCGACGTTCGGTCGGTGTCGGCGGTGTTCGGCCGGCCTGGGGGGGGGGGGGGGGTGTTATCGAGGGGGTGGGGGACGTCGGGACGAATTTCACTTTCGGCGTCGCCGTCGAGCAGCGTCGGTATCCGCCTCCTTCTTCATCTTCGTCCGGATCATCGTCGCCGCCGACAACTTTCAGCGACATCGACCGGCGAATTTTTTTCACCCGAAGAACCCTTTCGAAACAAAAGGTTCGTCAGATTTTTCATACATATATACACTGATATACATATAAATTGCAGCCGGCGAATGATTCGCCACTTTTCGCCGATTCATTATTAGTCAATAATAACGAAATTTTGCTTTTTCGCAGGACGTCGATTTTTTTTTTTTCGTACTTGTTGATCGCGAAGATGAAGCTCGCCGCTATCGCAATTTGCGGCTTCGCCGTTTTAGGCTTTGTTCAGAGTCACGATGAAGACGTTCATACGGTGAAATACACTGAGGAAACATTCCCAATCGAAGTGCCGAAGAAAAATCATTTCGTCATGTTTTACGCACCTTGGTAAGTTTTTTTTTTTTTTTTTTTTTTTTTTTTTTTTTTTTTTTTTTTTTACATGGAAATATTTATATGTAAAATATATGTCGCATATATGTTGCATATATTTTTATTAGCAACATATTATTATTATTAGCAACATATTATTATTATTACATATTAATATTATTATTATTATTATTATCTACATTATTATATGCAAATATTTATATGTGAATATATATATATGTGTCGCATATATGTTACATATATTTTTATTAGCAATATATTATTATTATTACATAGTAATATATTTATTATTATTGTCTATATTATTATTATATGCAAATATTTATATGTGAATGTATATATATATGCAATATATATGCAAAATATAGAACTTTTTGGCGACATATATTTTGCATATAAATATTTCCAGGCCAGTCGTTTGCATATTGGCTGACTTTTATCTGAGTTTTTTCTCATTAGACTCGGCATGAAACTTAATATGATAAGATAACAGCGTCATTAATGATAACAATATAGTTTCTGGGTTCAGCCGCTTGTTTTGAACCAATCAGGGTCATCAATATTTAATTTGGTGAAAATAAAAAATTCTTCCTGGTTTTTATACCAATAACAATAAGAATAATAATAATAATAATAATAATTTTATTGAGCATTTTGAACAGAAATGCATTTCTCTGATATTTCATTTACACCTTTTTTATAACATCTATAACATTTTGTGTTCTTTCCGAGAAGATATTTTATTTAATTATTTGAATTTAACTTTATTTTATGATAGTTTTTATTATTGAAGATATTTTTGTAATAATGGGAAAAAAATTAGGTGCGGCCACTGCCAAAGATTAGCGCCGACCTGGGAGAACCTGGCGGAGATGCTGAACGAGGAGGAGGACAGTCGGGTGAAAATTGCCAAAGTCGACTGTACTACGGACAGTGCCGTCTGCTCCGAACACGACGTCACTGGTTATCCGACGTATGATTTTTGCATTTTGGTTCATTTTATTCGTCCTCCGTTGGGGATTGATTTTTAAAATTTTATTTGTACGATTGCAGATTAAAATTCTTCAAAGTCGGAGAGAGCGAAGCGATAAAGTTCAGAGGAACTCGAGACCTGCCTTCGCTGACTGCCTTCATCAACGAACAATTGGGCAGCGTTCCGTCGGTGAGTTAAAATTCAATCAAAGCCATTTAATTCCTAGCTTAATTTTTTTTATTTAATTCATTTTCATTTAAATTCAATCAAAACCATTTAATTCCTAACTTAATTTTTTTTATTTAATTCATTTTCATTTAAATTCAATCAAAGCCATTTAATTTCTAGCTTAATTTTTTTTATGTAATTCATTTTTATTTAAATTCAATCAAAACCAATTAATTCCTAGCTTAATTTTTTCCAAGTGTAATTTAATAAAAAAATTCTTTAAAAAAATATATTTCAGGAAAGCGATGACCCAGCTTCGCCTGAGCCAATCAATGGGCTTCTGGAACTCACTGAAGAGACTTTTGATAAGCATATAGCGTCCGGTCGTCATTTCGTGAAATTTTACGCCCCCTGGTGCGGCCATTGCCAGAAATTGGCTCCGACTTGGGACGATCTCGCTCAGAGCTTCGGCCACGACGATTCACTGAGCGTAGCGAAGGTCGATTGCACTCAGCATCGATCAGTCTGCGAGCAATTCGATATTAAGGGATATCCGACCTTATTATGGATCGAGGACGGAAAAAAGGTCAGTCGAAATCTCCAAAAAATTGACCTCAAATTCTTTTATTTTTGGACGTTGAAATGTAATTATTTAAAAAATTATAATTTAATTTCACAAACGTAAAATGAAGTAAAAATGATAATTTCATTTTACAAACGTCAGACAAATTTCAAAAAATTCGAATTTTATTTGACAAACGTTAAATAGAATTAAAAACAATATAATTTCATTTTACAAACGTCAAATAAAATAAAAATGATAATTTCATTTGACAAATGTCGGATAAAATTGAAAAAATTGTAATTTCATTTTAAAAACGTCAAATAAAATTGGAAAAATTATAATTTTATTTGACAAACGTAAAATAAAATTGAAAAAATTTGAATTTCATTTTACAAGCGTAAAATGAAATTAAAAAAAAATATAATTTCATCAAAAATAAAATAAAAATTCTACTTTCTTTTTACAAACGTCGAATAAAATCAAATAAATTCTAATTTCATTTCCCAAGCGTTAAAATAAAATTAAAAAATTACAAATTTCATTGAAAACTTATAATTTCATTAAAAATCAATATTTCAGATCGAAAAATACACAGGTCAACGAAGCCACGAAGAGCTGAAATCCTACGCGGAAAAAATGCTCCACAAGGACGAAAAGGATTCCGACTCCGACGATTCGAGCGACGATAGCGTTCAGCTGGTTCACTCCTTATCAGGAGAAAATTTCGCGCACGGTATCGCGAAGGGCGTGACCTTCATCGAATTTTTCGCGCCTTGGTGCGGTCATTGCAAACGATTGGCGCCGACTTGGGAAGAGCTGGGAAAAAAATTCCTCACCAACGACGACGTCAACATCGTCAAAGTCGACTGCACCCAATCGACGAGCAAACAGCTCTGCGACGAACAGGAAGTCGACGGTTTTCCGACCCTTTTCCTCTATCGCGACGGCAAAAAAGTCTCCGAATATAATGGATCTCGAGAACTCGACGATTTGTACGAATTCGTCAGCAAGCATCTCAAAGCCCACGACGAGCTGTGATTTTTTTTTTTTTTTTCTTAATTTTTAAGCTCAGTACTGTAAAGCGAAAAAAAAATTAATATAGATTTTAAGGGATTTACAAACAATTTTTGATACATCGAGTCGGCGAAAATAAAAATGTCCCGGATCGATCGACCTTCGAGCCACTTCCGTAAAAAAAAAAATCTGGCTTCCAGCGACGAAGGAACCAATAAAAAACGAATCTCAGGGAGTCAATCACAACCGCAGCGACTTTCGATAATTTTTAATGTATTATTATAAAAAAAAATAGAAATAATTAATTTGGTCACAAAATAATACCCGAAGCGAGAATCATACTCCTAGACAAACGAGCAAATTGTCACAAAATAATATTTGTGACCAAAAAGTTCACAAAATAATATTTGTGACTAAAGAGGTCACAAAATAATATTTGTGACCAAAAAGAACACAAATGTTTGTACGTCGACGGATAAATTATAATTTTGAATGAATCATGTATCCAATATATTCGAAAGCGAGAGAAAAAAAAAACAAAAAAAAACTGATTTTCAATAATCCTTTCGACAAATTTGCGTTTTTTTTGCTTAGCAGCTTCGATTATCGAATCGTCGAACTTGCAATTATTATTATTTTTGTAATTGCAATTTAACATCAATCAATGCATTCGTAATTCGTCAAACTTGCAATTATTATTATTTTTGTAATTGCAAATTAACGTCAATCAATGTAAAATTTCGTAATTCGTAATAAGCGAAGGAATAAAACCACAAATTTTCCAAAAAATGCAAAATCCCTAAAAAAAAAATTCCTGGGTAAAAATTTGAGACAAGTACATTTACATTAGTGGTATCAATGTCCTAAAAAAAACAATGTAAAAAAAAAACATAAACTTGAAAAAAAAAAAATTAAACTATCTACACGTGCAAAAAGTTTTGAAGTAAATGAACCAAAAAATGTTGCAAAAAAATGGAAAGCAGAAAAAATGGAATTTTCCCGGCCGCCGGGACAAGAGTGGGGCAAGACGGGACAGAAGACGCCTCAGCTGCAGTGACGTCTCTTCGTTGACACCGACGAATGTCAAACTCCGCGTCCGACAAATGGCACTCCTTCGCTAAAAAAATCGCCACTTCCGGTCGTTTTTCGTCCCTGACCTCCGACCGACCTTGGGCCATCGCCCAGAGGACGTTGAACCGTACGTACGACATTTTTCTCGGGATTTCGCCCGAAACATAACCTATGGGGCAAAACGGTCCGGGCTTTTTTTCGCGTTGGTATATATATATGTGACGCGGGAGAGACAAAGCTCGAGGCGAGATTGGTTCACTTTTTAGGCACCTGCGGCGCTGCGATCGCTGATTGGCCGCCTCTGGAAGTCTGAAAAATGGCGCGAAAACGTCACTTTTACTGTTTAAAAGATGAAGCAATCGTTATTACCATTGTTACAATTGTTACCAGTACCATTTTTATCATTATTGCCATTTTTACCATTTTTATTGTTATTGTTATTATTGCCATTTTTACCATTTTTATTGTTATTGTTATTATTGCCATTATTATCATTATTATAATTTTTATAATTTTTACCATTACCATTATTACAATTTTGGTAATAGTACCATTGTGGCCATTGTTATGATTATTGCAATTTTTACCATTTTTACCATCATTGTCATGAATATCATTATTGCAATTTTTACCATTTTTACCATTATTACCATTTGTATCATTATTACCATTATTACAATTTTACTATTATTGCCATTATTATCATTATTGCAATATCTACTATTTTCATTATAATTATCATTATTCCAATTTTCACTATTTTCATTATTATTATCATTATTTCAATTTTTACCATTTTCATTATTATTATCATTATTGCAATTTCTACCAGTTTCATAATTATTATCATTATTCTAATTTCCATCTTTTTCATGATTATTATCATTATTCCAATTTCTACCATTTTCATTATTATTATCATTATTCCAATTTCTACCATTTTCATTATTATTATTATCATTATTTCAATTTCTACCATTTTTATTATTATCATTATTGAAATTTCTACAATTTTTATCATTATTACAGTTATTGCCATTACTATCAATCTTATTGCAATTTTTACCATTTCTAAAATTTGAAAAATTTATACCATTTCAGATCATGGTACGAAAGTACGTGCGAAAAACAACCCGCGGCTGTTGGGACGAGCGCGCGATGGTCACTGCGATGAATGCCATTCGCACCCGAAAAATGGGCTACCTTCAGGCGGCGAAAAAGCACGGAGTCCCGCGTTCGACGCTCCGTCGCATAATGAAAAAGCTCGCGGACGAAGGCGAGGTCAACATCCGTTCGCCGCTCGGCTCCAAAGCCTCGATTTTCACGGCCAATGAGGAAAAGGAGCTCGCTTCGTATTTGCTGACCATCGAAAGGTCGCTTTTCGCGATGACGAACGTCGCGCGGCGAAAATTGGCCTTTCAGCTGGCGACGAAAATTGGGAAAGCCAATCGGTGGAAGGATAATACCGCGGGTCGAGAGTGGCTGAGGGATTTTATGCGAAGGAACGAGGAAATCGCGGTTCCGCCGAGGCCGCGCGGAGCAGAACCCAGAAAGGTTGGAGGGTTCAATAAACCAGCGGTTACCAAATTTTACGAAGCTTTGGGTGACCTCTACAATAAACATCAGTTGACCCCGGATCGGATTTATAATTGCGACGAGGTATGTTTTTTATTTTTTATTTTTATTATCATTGTTGTAACTTTTACCATTTTTATTATTATTATCATTATTGCGACTTCTACAATTTTTATTATTATTATTATCATTATTGCAACTTTTACCATTTTTATTGTTATTATTATCATTATTGCAACTGCTACCATTTTTATTATTATTGTTATCATTATTGCAACTACTACCATTTTTATTATTATTGTTATCATTATTGCAACTACTACCATTTTTATTGTTATTATTATCATTATTGCTACTACTACCATTTTTATTATTATTGTTATGATTATTGCAACTTTTACCATTTTTATTATTATTATTATTATTATCATTATTACTATTATTGCCATTATTACCATTATACGCGTCATTTAACGATCATTTGACGGTCAAATTAATTTTGATTAATAATTTTTATCGTTGATTTTAACGATTGGTTTTAATTAATGATCTTAACTATTGATTTTAAGGGGGGAATGTTTTTTCTTTCGGTAAGATTTACGGCATTTTTGTGAATTTTCGGTGGCATGGTTTTTTATTTGCATTTTGTGTACACGAAAAAAAAAAAAAAAAAAAAAAAAAAAAAAAAAAAAAAAAAAAAAACCGCAGTTGTCGTAATGTACTATTATTGATCATTATCATTATTGATTTTAACTATTAATTTTTATATTTTCAATTTTCATTATTATCAATAATAATAACAACAACAACAATAATAATAGTAATTCCAGAACTATAATAACAATGACAATAACAATAACAATAACAATAATAACAATTATTATTATTATTTTATTATTATTATTATTAAAGGTTTTATTGAACGTAAATGTACATAGTTTCTCTAACGTATATAAATATTTATACATAATTTTAACTATGTTTTAATCATTTTAATAATTAATTTTCCCTATTGATTTTAAATATGAATTTAAATTGATTACCAGGTATCAATCACCTGCGACGCAAAATCCAAGGGCAAGGTCATATCCCTGAAAGGTCACACGCCGCCGGTGCCAGGAGCCGCACCTGTGGAACCAGGAAAAACTATTACCGTGGAGCTTTGTATGAGCGCGACCGGCGTTTTTATGCCTCTGCTCTTCGTCTTCCCAAGGTCATCGCTTGACCCTCAGTTCACGAGTCATTTGATATTGCCATGTTACACTCGTTGCCACGAGTCGGGTTGGATGCTCAGTGACTCATTTGCCTGTTGGTTGGGTCACTTTGCCAAATTTTCGCGGGCCAATCCGAAAAATCCGGTTTTATTGCTGCTGGACGGCGATTCGAGTCACACAATGACCATCGAAATTTTGGACATTGCTATGGAATTTGGCGTCGTTATTTTGTGTCTGCCGCAAAATTGTACTCACAAATTGCAACCATTGGAGGCGGAATTTTTTGGACCATTGACGAAGCATTATTCGAATGCGGTCGCTAATTGGACGAATACTCATCCGGGTCAACCGGTGACCATTTATCAGATTCCGATGCTTTTTGAGCAGGCTTTTATACAGTCGGCGACGATGGTCACGGCGCTGATTTCGTTTCGGAAAACTGGGGTCTGGCCGTTTAATCCGAATAATTTTACGGAGCAGGATTATGTCGGAGCGAATCAGCCGATTCAGCAGGGATCGGTTTTGACGGAGACGACGACGACGACGAATTGTCAGACGAGCGATAAGGAAGTCGTTGGTGGACCATGGAAAGCTCCTCAGAATTGTAAGGAATTTTTTATTAATTTTTTAGGAATTTTTTATCGTGTTTTATATTTTATTTTATTTCATTTTTTATTTTATTTTCATTTGTTTAAAATCTCAAAATTGTATGGAATTTTTATTTAATTTTTTAGGCATTTTTTATCTTTTTTTATATTTAATTTTTTATTTTATTTTTATTTATTTAAAATCTCAGAATTGTATGGAATTTTTATTTAATTTTTTAAGAATTTTTTGTCTTATTTTATATTTAATTTTATCTCATTTTTTATTTTATTTTAATTTGATTAAAATCTAAGTATCTATCTATATCATCTAATCCTTCTTTTAAGAAGTTCATGGAAAATTTTGTTAACAATTTTATTCAATATCAATTTCATTTTTAATTTAATTTTTATTTGTTTAAAATTGTATTTAATTTTGACTTTATTTGAATTTGATGTGATTTTATTGTATTTTATTTAATTTTTTAATTTTATTTTATTTATGGTGATAATTCTGGAATTTTTTTCTCCAGGTTCCGAAGAGATGAGAGCGACGACTTCGACGTCATTCGTCGAGGCTGTTTTGGGAGACCAAAATAATCAGTCGAGGAAGCGACCGAATCAGTACGCGGTTCCAGTTATACAGCAGAATTGCCCGAATAATGCGAAGGAGCCACCGATACCAGTGGGACCACCCTGGAAATCGATGGTCAATTGTACGGACCATTTTTTTCTCTGTCTGTTAAATTTTTTTTAGTCGAAATTAATTTAAATCTAATTGATTTTTTTATGAAATTATAAAAATGTATTAAAATTAATTAAATTAATTTCGTGACCTTGAAATTTACAGGCAATGACATGAGAGGTCCAAGTGGTATGGACCCATCGATGGACCTTCAGAATAATCAGCACAGAAAACGTACTCATCCGACGGTTTCGTCGATGCCGACGGTTCAGCCGAATTATCAGTTAAGCAACATGGAATCGATGTCTGGAAATCACTGGAAATCAAATCGTACGTCTGCGAATTTTATTGTTATTATTATTATTTTTTTTTAAATTTTTTATTGTAGTTATTAAGCACTCACGTTTTGTAAAAATTAAATTTGGTATTAAATTGCTCAAATTTGATTGGTATCAAATTACATTTACTATTAAATTTGGTCTGTTTTCGCCTAAATTACCTTTTTATGGATGAATGTCAATATAATTTGAATTTATACATTTTTTAATTCTTATTTTTATTGGAAAAAAAAAAAAAAAAAATGGTATAGTTTAATTGTGTTTACTCATTGGTAACATTTTTCTGTCCAATCAGCTGTGAACGAGATGAGACTGTCGACGTCTTCGGCCTACGTCGAAGCGGTTTTCGGTGGACCACAAAATCATCCGTCGAGAAATATGGAGGAACCGCAGGTTCCTGGTCCATCGGCCGAGCCGTCGATTTACAATATGATTCCGCACATGTTTCTGTGAATTAAGAAGAAAAAAAAAAAAAAAAAAAAAAAAATTGTACAGAGAGAAAAAAAGTGACTGATTGGACCGACCGATCCAGTGATAAGAGATAAGAGGAATAGTGATAAGAAAAATTTCCACGAGATTCGCAACTTACTTTAATTTTTTAATCGCAATTTTCGCTGAATAAAAATTGTTTTTTTTTTATTTCCAAATTTTCAATCGACTCACCTTTCCTTTTTTTATTTCCAAATTTTCAATCGACTCACCTTTCCTTTTTTTTTATTTCCAAATTTTCAATCGACTCACCTTTCCTGCAAAAAAAAAAAAAATTGAAACCATTTTTTTTTTTTTTTTTTCGTGACCACGTTTTTTTATTGGCTCACGTTTTTTTTCCGTACATTTGGATTAATTGGTACATTTATACATTAATTTATTAATTTACAGCAAAAAACATGTACAGCTACCTTAATTATCGAGATACAGTGATAACATTAATTTTAATGACGCGAATTGTTTTTTGTTTTTTCTCGACGACTAAGCTGATACTTTTTTTTTATTCTAACCCTAATTTTCTCCCTTCGGACGAAACATCGATAATCACCTCACAAAAGTGCGAAACGCTGCGCTTATCATTAAACACGTCGCGAATATTGCGTAGATTATTTTCTACACCTCCGCATTTTTTTTTTCATTTCGTTTCCCTTACAAAGTATCACAGTTTGGATTTCGTAATGATAAGACTAAGGACTCGTGATTCGAGTTTAAATAAATCTGATTAATTCATTAAACTGCTTGTATCGTAATTATTGATAAGGGGGATAATCAGCTTCGAGATTGGCCCTGATAAGAAAAAAAATCAGATTTCGACGACTCTGATGCCAACTATTCTGTATTGCACTTAAAAAATTGCTACTCCAGCCTTTTCAGGGTCACTTCAAGGTCTCTTCAAGGTCTTGAGAGTCTATTGAGGGTCTCTTCAGGGTCTTCAGAGTCTCTTCAGGGTCCTCTTCAGGGTCCTCTTCAGGGTCTCCAGAATCTCTTCAGGGTCTTCAGGGTCCTCTTCAGGGTCTCCAGAATCTCTTCAGGGTCTTCAGGGTCCTCTTCAGGGTTTCCAGAATCTCTTTAGGGTCTTCGGGGTCCTCTTCAGGGTCTCCAGAATCTCTTCAGGGTCTTCAAGGTCCTCTTCAGGGTCTCCAGAAACTCTTCAGGGTTTCCAGAGACTCTTCAGGGTCCTTTTCAGGGTCTCCAGAGTCTCTTCAGGGTATCCAGATTCTCTTCAGGGTCTCTTCAGGGTCTCCAGAATCTCCTCAAGGTATCCAGAGTCCTCTTCAGGGTCTCTTCAAGTCTCTTCAACGTCTCTTCAGGATCTCCAACGTCTCTTCAGGGTCTCTTCAGGGTCTCTTCAGGGTCTCTTCAGGGTCTCATTTTTTCAGACGGCGAATCCCGCTCATGTTCAGCCGCTTCCTGAAATCTGGAGCAACAAAAAATCATTGACCTTGAAGATGACCTTGAAATTTTCAAGGTCATCGAGACCCAAATTGACGAAGCGTATTTAATAATTACCCAGCGCGGAAATTCAAAGTCGCGTCGGCGTTGTGATGCTCCATCTGATACATGTCGCCCAGGAGACGAGCTATCGGAATCTCGCCGATCGTCTCCCGAAAAAACAACAGCTCCACCGTCGTCGGCTTCACGGCCTGAAGACTCGGCAACAGAAGGAGAAATCGGCCGAATCGCGCCGGTTGACGTGGATAACGCGACCGGATGTAGTCGCCGAGGATGCACTGCGCCTGATCCTGAAGCATCTCCACCGGTTTCGGATTCGACAGTCCTCTGGTTTCTGATAAAATAATTATTCATTTTTCAATGATTATTATTATCATTTTGTAGGCGAGAAATTATTATTGCATTTTTATATCTCATTTATTATTATGATTATTATTATTATTTATAGGCGAGAAATTATTATTCAATTTTTATATCGAATTTTTTTATTGGCATTATTGTTATTATTATTATTTATAGACGAGGAATTATCACTGCATTTTTATATCTCAGTTATTATTATGATTATTATTATTTGTAGGCGAGAAATTATTACTGCATTTTTATATCTCGTTTTTTATTATGATTATTATTATTTGTAGGCGAGGAATTATTATTCAATTTTTATATCAAATTTTTTTTAATTGACATTATTGTTATTATTATTATTATTATTATTATTATTATTATTTATAGGTGAAAAATGAATATTCAATTTTTATATCTATTTTTTTTAATTAATATTATTATTATTATTATGATTTGTGGGCGAGAAATTATGACAGAATCTTTTTTAATGGATTATTATTGTTATTATTGTTATTATTATCATTATTATTATTATTACCTGGAGTAAAGAGGACAACCGCCTTCATTGATCCGCATTCGCCGCCGTCAGGTGAAAGTTGCCTAAATCTTCCCATAATTTCCTGTCAAGGTCAAATCATTATTATTATTATTATTAATATTATTAATTTTTTTCGAATTTTACTCTAAATTAATTTTTTTTTTTTTTTTTTTTTTTTTTTTTTTTTTTTTTTTTTACCTGAATGGTCGTGATCTCCTCGCGATACGTCTGATCAGGTGGCAGCCGCCTGCGCACCTGATCATCCTCCAGGAGTCCGGAAATGTCGCGGGTGATGGACCATTGGGCGAGATGAAGGAGAAACAGCTGCGTCCAGGTTTGCTGGAGGAGGAGAAGCTGGTCGTCCTTGCAGAGGGTCTGGAAGGGAATGAGACAGCGGACCCATCGGACGGCCATGAAGAGCAGCTGGGCCGTCGTCTCCTGGAGAACCTCCCAGGTGGGGGCGAAGCTGTGCAGGGTTCCCGTTGGGCTGTGACTCGCTTCGGTTTCCGTCTGGTCGATCGAACCCTCGCCGTCTGGTTGCGATTTCCATATTACTTCCTGTCAAATAAAATAATAATAATAATAATTAGCAGTAGTAGTAGTAGTAGTATTTATTTAGCCATTCCTGCTATACAAAAATTAGTTTAAAAAAATTATATTATTGAAAAATTGAAATGTTCATATCACTTCCTGTCAAATAAAAAAATAATAATAATAATAATTATTATTAATATTAGTAGTAGTAGTAGTAGTATATATTTGCCATTCTTGCCATAAAAAAATTAACTAAAAAAATTATAAAATTGAAAAATTGAAATTTTCATGTCACTTTCTGTCAAATAAAATAATAATAATAATAATAATAATAATCAGTAGTAGTAGTAGTAGTAGTAGTAGTAGTAGTAGTAGTAGTAGTAGTAGTAGTAGTAGTAGTAGTATATATTTAGCAATTCTTGCCATAAAAAAAATTATAAAATTGAAAAATTGAAATTTTCATATCACTTTCTGTCAAATAAAATAATAATAATAATAATAATAATAAGAATAATAATAATAATCAGTAGTAGTAGGAGTAGTAGTATTTATTTGTCCATTCTTGTTATACAAAAATTAATAAAAAAAATTACAGAATTGAAAAATTGAAATTACCTGGTATTTTTCGGCGGACATGAGAATCTGAAGAAGCGGAGGCTGCTGACCAAAGGCGAAGGATGCCGGATGGTAGAGACTCGCGTTGGGCGGTGGAAATTGCAGTGGAAGCGGAACCGGCGATGTCGAGTCGTCTGGTGGTTTTTGCATCAGTGAGACGCGTTGGGGATATGGCGCCGGCCTTTGGGCACATCTCATTCGCCTGTAACATAATTTAAAAAAAAAACTAATTATATAAAAATTTTGTCGAATATTTAAATTATTTTTCGAATAAAAAAATAAAAATTATTTGTAAGATTGTTAGAGGAGCTATGTACACTTTATGTTCAATAAACCATTATTATTATTATTGTTATTATCGATAAAATTCTTATCAGGAGCTATGTGAACTTTATGTTTAATAAACCATTATTATTATTATAATCATTATTATTATTGATATAATTCTTCTGCAATAAAATTTCATTAAAAAATCATTTTTTTAATTTGCCAAAATTCGTGGGAAATAAAATTCCATTTAAAAAATCCTAAAGAAAATTTCTAAAATTCTTGTGGACTAAAATGTCATTTAAAAAATCGCACAAAAATGTGCTTAAATTCTTGTGGACCAAAATTTCATTTTTTAAAATCGCAAAAAAAATGTGCTAAAATTCTTGTAGACTAAAATTTAATTAAAAAAATCACAAACAAATTTACTAAAATTCTTGTAGACTAAAATTTCATTTTTTAATTCGAAAAGAAATTTGCTAAAATTCCTCTGAACTAAAATTTCATTAAAAAAATCGCAAAAAAATTCTGCTAAAATTCCTCTGAACTAAAATTTCACTAAAACAATCCCAAAAAAATTTGCTAAAATTCTTCTAAACATATTTCACTAAAAAAAATCGAAAAAATAATTGACCTGTGGTGAGACGCCAAATGCGCAGGACTGATGTCGACTCTGCCAGCGTCGTGATGAACCGGCGCCCCGGAGAGCGGCGACAATTGGCTGACGACGGAGCGATGATGATGACCGAGCAGGTTGGAGTTGAAGTCGACTCTCGAAGTGTCGGCGAGTCCAGCAGCACCTGTCAACGGTGACAGTTGCGTCACAATCGGCTGCTGCTGCTGTTGCTGCTGCTGATGATGAAGCTTCTCCGACATTCCGGGATGAGGCTTCGGTTTTCTTGGGCCCCGCTCGTGTTGTACTGCTAAACATCAATTACACCGCGCAGCTCCATTATTTCTGGGCTCCATTACTCTTTCCTCCCCTTCAAGAGTCACGCACAAACATTTTTCACCTCATATTACCATTTTTTCTACTTATTATCAGTGTAAAAATTACAGAAATTTTTTTTTATATCCCTGAAGAAAGAAGAAGAATTTTTCGACCAAATCGGGCCTTGGTCGGGCTCTGGCCAGGAAACCTAGCCGTAATCGGGCCCTGGTCGGGCCGTCCAAAAAACGACGTAATTCACTCCAGACAATCGAAATATGTGATAAAAAATAATAATAATGCCTTTTCGTGACCTTGAATAACAAAAAAGTCGAAAATTCGTACGAAGCTCTGTAATTTGAAGGTGAATCGGAAATTCGGAATGAAATTCCCGAAGCGAATTCTCGACACGAGTACAACGGTTGTCTCGCGTTGTCGGAGTATCGAAAATCGGTATTCAATTAAAAATCGAATAATCCGCAACCGAGGCGCCAATGTGGTCAAGCGCCGCCGCGGCGGTTTCGGATGAATTGGATATCGGCGACGCCAGTGCCGCACCGAACGTGAGAACTCGACGGCTGCCATCCGCTCAGCCTCATTAATGATGATGTGCCCACCACCCTAGGCTTCGGGGGCTCTCTACACCCAAAGCCCTGCTCGCCGAGAGAGACCCCGCAAGCCCTGGTCGCCACCGCATCGGCAACACCCTCGCACCTTCCATCCCTCATCTCTTCCTCTCCGCTTGTTCTCCTCGCTTTGTATATATAGATATATTAATATATAGGAACGCATTGCAGCCTCCAAGAATTTCTCATAGAATTTGACATAGAATTCCTCATAGAAGAGAAACTATTTTGTTTGGATTTTTTTTATTATATTTATTATATTTATTATTATTGTTATTGTTATATAGGAACGCATTGCAGCCCCTAAAAATGTCTCATAGAATTTGTTATAGAACAGAAACTATTTTGTTTGGATTTATTTATTATATTTATTATTATTATAACTATTATTATTATTATTATTATTATTAATATATAGGAACGCATTGCAGCCCCTAAAAATTTGTCATAGAATTTGTCATAGAACAGAAACTATATTGTTTGGATTTATTTAATGTAATTATTATTATTATTATTATTATTGTTATTATTATTCCTATATGGAACGCATTGCAGCCCCTAAAAATTTCTCATAGAATTTGTTATAGAAGAGAAACTATTTTGTTTGGATTTATTATTATTATTATTATTAGTATTATTATTATTATTATGTTATTTGACTATATTTATTATTTTGCTTTATTATTCGAGAACAGGAAGAAGAATTAATTTTTTTTTTTAGAGATTTTTTGTGTAATTTGCGTTTGTTAAGGGTTTCGACTTAAAAATTCGATGGAAAATCGAAAAATCAAGAAGTCGCATTTCGCTTTGCGACATTGTCTTCGTTATAGAGTTTACTTTCGAACGAAAAAAGAAAATCGAGAATTGATTCGTCCAAAAAAAACCAAAAAAAAATTACGTCGATTTCAGTCAAGTCCTAAAATTTCGAAAAAATCTGCGAAATCATTTATCGCATTTTTGTCGTCAAATTTAAGATCTTTTTTTTTTTTTTTTTTTTTTTTTTTTTTTTTTTTTTTTTTTTTTTTGTAAAAAACGCAGTTCTTATTATTTCGCATGCAACGAAATAGAGTCCCAATGTTTTCCAATGGCGCGAGCATTGCGCATTCTGGGCAAACAGGTCGAAGCTTATCAAAACATTAAAAATACCCGCAGTATAAATAATGCGATACGGGTGAACGCCAGACAACCCCCTTTAGGGGAGGGAGGAGGGGGGGGGGGGGGGGGTCGAGGGCAGTGGGATTGTTGACGCTGGTAAAAAGAAAGCCGAGGGCGTGTTTGCTTTATATCTCAAACGAGCGACAGTCTCTCGCCGCGTGATTAGCAATAATATTCATGTTTTTTCAAGCTTGATTGCTCCTTTATCTCAATTCGTATCTGATACTAAATATAAATTCTTGGTTCTCGCTGACGTTTTCGAGGCTAAAATTTCAGATAATTAATCGTTCAATTTTTTTCCCTTATTATTATCATTATTATTATTATTGTTATTATTGAACTATTATATAACTAAAAAAAATTATTATATAACTTAATCTTACTTGATATAAAAAATAAATTATTATAGCAAAAATTTAATTTTTTTCACGATATTAATTATTGTTATTATTATTATTATTATTATTATCATTATTATTATTATTATTGTTATTATTATATAACTAAAAAAAATTATTATATAACTTAATCGTACTTGATAAATTAATTATTCATTATATCATATAATAATAATAATAATAATAATAATAATAATAATAACAATAATAATAATAATAATAATGTTATTCATTCAATTATATCATTTTTTAAATCTTTATTATCTATCTATCTATTATTATTATTAAAACTGAATCTTACTTGATATAAAAAATAAATTATTATAGCAAAAATTTAATTTTTTTCACGATATTAATTATTGTTATTATTATTATTATTATCACTCAATCGCATTTGATGAAGACTAAATTATGCAATGTCCAACGTTATTCATCTGCGTCCGTCACTGAAGACCGAAGCCGAAGGCAGAAACGGAGCGACACGACCAGAATCCTTCGAAGGGGGGGACCAAGTTGTCGCCCGAGTGGTCAAAGACAGAAGTTTCGAGGGCGTCTGACATTCTCAAGACGCCGTCCGGGTGTCCGAATACACACGACGAACGTTTTGTTTGCTTCGAGACGTCGGTTTGCTTCGAAAGAGAGACTTGGGCAATCGGATTATTATTATTAGTTTCTCGCCCGGAAACAAACGTGTTACAGTTTCCGTCGATTCGGCTTGATTGATCGCGCGGGCGGAGTTTCCGCTGTGGGAAACTCGGCATCTGTCGACGAGATCATTCGACACATCCTCCACGTGTAATTTCTGGCTTATCACGTTGATAAGTTGGTTTTTTCTGACCGAATCGACTCAGCGTAAATTCGTCCTCACATCTTCATCATCACTTTATCATTATTATTATTATTATTATTATTAATGTTATTATTATAACGATTATTATTATTATTTTATTATTATAACATTTTGTTATTATATATTTTATTATTATAATTATTGTTATTATTATATTATATTATTATTATTATTGTTATTATTACTGACTTCGGACCAACTCAGCTTAAATTTGTCTCTGCATCTCAATGGTCGCCTTTTTATTGCCTCTAATTGGCCGAAACCTCGAAATTAAAAAAAAAAGTTCTAATCAATTAAAAGCATTACCCTCAAAAAAAAAAAAAAAAAAAAAAAAATGTAGACGAAAAATTAAGAAAATAGAAAAACATACAAAGGCTCTGATTGGCCAAAACCTCAGAAGTAAAAAAAATATTCCAATCACTGAAAAAAAATCGACGCAACATTTCCCTCAAAAAAAAAAAAATGGAAGACCAAAAAGACGAAAAACCAAGAAAAAAAAATACAAGGGCTCTGATTGGTCGAAACCTCAGAAGACAAAAAAATATTCTAATCAGTTAAAAAAAATCGTCTCTCCTTCGGAAAAAAAATAAGGACCAAAAAGACGAAAAACCAAGAAACAAAAAAAAAGACAAGATAAACGAAAAATCTGCGTCTCCTCGGAACTTCCGAGCGTTTCGGCCGGCGGCGAACACGCGATCCGAGCACAAAGCTATTTTCCCGCCCGTGGGTGTAGCCGCCACCGGTGAACGATGAAGAGGAACAGGGGGTACATGAGGGAGGTAGAAGGGGGTGGAAAGGGGGGAAAAGGAATAAGAGCAGGGATGCCGAGTGGGTGTTCGAACGATCGGGAGAGCCGCGCGCGGACCGATGGATTATAGGTCCTCCGCATGCGCTGGAATGGACCGCGCCCTGTGCCCTTTCCGCCGCCCTCCAGGTTTCCCGGTCGAGCGGACAGCGGAGAGCTCGGAGGAGGATCGAGGCCAGCTCCGGTATACATATATATGTATACACGGTGTCACAAAAGTTATGAAATTCCGGCTGCTTAACCCTGTTCGCTTAACCCTATTTATGAACAGGGTTAACAGAGCCAAAAGTTACGAAGTTCCGGCTGCTTAACCCAGTTTCCTTAACCCTGTTCATATACAGGGTTAACCGAACAGGATCAACAGAGCAAAATCCTGTTCATAAGCAGGGTTAAGCGAACAGGGTTAACAGGGCTAAAAGTTACGAAGCTCCGGCTGCTTAACCCTGTTCAAGTATAGGGTTAAGCGAACAGGGTTAACAGGACTAAAAATCATGAAGTTCCTGCTGCTTAACCCTGTTCATGTATAGGGTTAAGCGAACAGGGTTAACAGAGCCAAAAGTTACGAAGTTCTGGCTGCTTAATCCAGTTTCTTTAACTCTGTTTATTTACAGGGTTAACCGAACAGGGTCAACAGAGCAAAATCCTGTTAATAAACAGGGTTAAGCGAACAGGGTTAACATAAGGCCGAAAATTATGAAGTTAAGCGAACAGGGTTAACAGGACTAAAGTTTACGAAGCTCCGGCTGCTTAACCCTGTTCATGTATAGGGTTAAGCGAACAGGGTTAACAGAGCCAAATCCTGTTCATGAACAGGGTTAACACAAGGCCAAAAATTATGAAGTTCCGGATGCTTAACCCTGTTCATAAACAGGGTTAAGCGAATAGGGTTAGTGAACTGAAGCTTCTGAACTTTCGGGACACTCTGTATATAGGTAGTGCATGTAGTTATAGTACAAGTATGCTATATATATATGTGTATGTACACTATATATACACTATATATACATATAGCCATAATACGTACGGCACGTGTGGGCCACAATGTGAGTTCCCACACGGAGCAGCCCAGCCCGTTCCGAGCTTGCGAGGCCCTCGAGCACCTCGACCCTCCACCCCCCACTCTGCCCCCCCCTTACAGGGGGGTTAGGCAGGGTGTAGGCCATGGATCACGGGCTCACACTCCTCTATCCTACTAAACGGTAAACCGATCTGTGAACATTTCAGCAGTCAGCGATCTCGAAGGCTAATCCCCGGGTTGAGTGGGGTTGATACATCACCCGCACTCTGCTTCGCTCTCTGCTCTTCAGCATCGTTTCTCCCTCTCTCTCTCTCTCGCATTTCGACTCGGCTGATTTTTGCTTTTCGATTCTTCTCTTTCTGTTCGCGACACTCGATTTTTTTTTGCGAGTCGTACTTATTTACTCAACAGTCACGACGACTCTGGTTTTACGCACTAGTGCGAAAAAACCGAATTTTTTTTTTTTCGTATCGGTGGTGATGACGAATTCGGTTCAACACACTAGTGCGAAAAAGTGGCATTTCTTCTTATTATGTAAAATTTCCTGTTTTGCAAAAAAAAATTTATGTATATTTTTTAGGAATTAACAATTATTCTGATCTCGAGTTTTCGAATCACATAGCGTAACTGTATATGTAAAAAAGAAATCCGTAAATAAATAATAATAATAATAATAATAATAATAATAATAATAATAATAATAATAATAATAATAATAATAATAATAATAATAATAATAATATCATTCGTGAATCATATAGTGTAAATGCATATGTAAAAAAGAAATCCGCAAATAAATAATAATAATAATAATAATAATAATAATAATAATGATAAAATTAAAGAGGCTGGAAGCTACATATCATTAATAATAATAATATCATTCCATCTATCCGTGAGCTATATATAAATGTGTGTAAATATATGTAAATTCGTATGTATATAAACATGGCGATTGACGCCCCACAAATTAGCGACGTGTCTGCACCAAAGCGGTGCATAATCGGTGCAGCACGTGTCGGCCTCTCTCACGGCCGAATAGTCCATTCATTCGCGCTGCGGAATTCCCGCAACACGAGCGCCGATATATGTATACACAGCCGACGGATCACCGCTCGCGTCACCGGAAACGCGACACGCGTCTTGTGTTCAAGGTTCGGCCCCCCGCGGCGGGGGACCAAACGAGCAGAATGGACGCCCCGCAGGGGTCAAACCGGTCGACAGGTTCAACAGGACGATATCGTGTTACCTAATCGGTTGGTAATCGTTCACGCATTATTGTTATGTGCATCGACATTGCGATGCACCCGGAAATATGGTGATTCGATTCACGTGTTTGTGGACCAGAAGGGTAAATAATTTCTTCAAGGTCATATTTTTGGAGGGTGGAAGATGAAGAGTAAAGGAGTGGAAAAAAGGAGAGGCAGTGTTTTTAAAAAAGTGTTGGGGTGTCTTCGGGATCTTTTCGGAGTCTCTTCAGGGTCATTTCGAGGTCTCTTCAGGGTCTCTTCAAGGTCACTTCAAGGTCTCTTTAGGGTATCAATGTTTTTTATCTTGAAATCTCGTTTTGCTCATTTTTAGGGTCTCTTCAGGGTCTCTTCAAGGTCTCTTCAGGGTCTCTTCAAGGTCTCTTCAAGGTCTTTTTAGGGTCTCCATTCCTTTTTTGCCTCAAAATCTCGTTTTGCTCAGTTTCAGAGTCTCTTCAGGTTCTCTTCAGGGTCTCTTCAAGGTCTCTTCAGGATCTTCATTCCTCTTGTCTCAAAATCTCGTTTCACTAATTCCCAGGTTCTCTTCAGGGCCTCTTCAGGGTCTCTTCAGGGCCTCTTCAGGGTCTCTTCAGGGCCTCTTCAGGGTCTCTTCAGGGTCTCATCAATGTCTCTTCAGGGTCTCTTTTTTCCTCAAAATTCCTCCGCTAAAGTATCTCAACATCACCTCAACATCTCAAAAAAAAGCGTCAAGGCCCCGTCTTCAGCATCGTTACGACTCTTCAGGGTCTCTTCAGACTGTTTTTTTCCTCAAAACCCCTCCATTAATTTATCTCAAAATCACCTCAAAATCACAAAAAAAAAGCGCCAAGGCCCCGTCTTCAGCATCGTTACGACTCTTCAGGGTCTCTTCAGGCTCTTTTTTCCCTCAAAACCCCTCCATTAATTTATCTCCAAATCACCTCAAAATCGCGAAAAAAAGCGTCAAGGCCATATCTTCAGCATCGTTACGACTCTTCAGGTTCTCTTCAGGTTCTCTTCAGGGTCTCTTCAGGGTCTCTTTTTTCCTAAAAATTCCTAATTTATCTCAAAATCACCTCAAAATCGCAAAAAAAATTGTCAAGGCTCCGTCTTCAGCATTGCCATAACCATCGCGTGACCTCTGCTTGCCCTCTGTTCGACGCTTCGCTTGCGCTTCGTGACAGGTGACGATCAAAGCCTTCGGCTTATGCGCGACGACCCGTTTTGTCCACACATCACGCGGCGCATCGCGTCACAGCGACGGATCGGACGACGGATCGTCGCACATTCATCCCCCCTTCCAACCCCCCTTCCAACCCCCTTCCAACCCCCCTTCCCAGGCGTCGAGGTCGACGCTCACGCGTTTGCCCCTCGCGTTTATCGTTTATGTGGATGGATTGATGCTGCCCGCCGCGTGTTGGGCACGCCTCGCTTCGCTGCGTTACCAGCCGGTCCACTCCCACGCGAACAACCCCCTATGCTCAGCTCCAGGGGGTGGACCACCCCTCCCCTGGAGGGGGGGGACCACCCCCCCTCCCGAGACCCCAGAGCGCGTTGAAGCTGCGGAGCCAGAGGCGACGCAACCTCCAACCGACTGCCACTCGACGAAACTTTCGAGCCCCGAAGCCCTTGAGTCGTCCTTTCTCGCTCTTCGTTCTCACTTCAGGGTCTCTTCAGGGTTTCTTAGATATGAAATTCAGCAAGAAAATTCGGCTCAAAAGAAAGAGAGGACATTTTAGGGGATTTTTTTAGTGACTTTTTTAGTTTTTAGTGTTGGATAGAATTTTGTTGTCTCACTTCAGGGTCTCTTCAGGGTTTCTTAGATATGAAATTCGGGCTAAAAGATAGAGAGGACGTTTTAGGGGATTTTTTTTTTATGAATTTGTTGATTTTTAGTTTTTAGTAATTTTTTGATTCTTGATTTTTAGTGTTTGGATTTTTAGTGTTTTGATTGTTAGTGTTTTAGAATTTTGTTGTCTCACTTCAGGGTCTCTTCAGGGTTTCTTAGATATGAAATTCGGGCCAAAAGAAGGGGAGGAAATTTTAGGGGATTTTTTTTAATGAATTTTTTGGTTTTTGGTGTTGGATAGGATTTTGTGGTCTCACTTCAGGGTCTCTTCAGGGTCTCTTCAGGGTTTCTTAGATTTGAAATTCGGCCCAAAAGAAGGGGAGGAAATTTTCGGGGATTTTTTTTAATGAATTTTTTCATTTTTAGGGGAGAATAGAATTTTGTGGTCTCTCTTCAGGGTTTCTGCAGGGTTTCTTAGATATGAAATTCGGCCCAAAAGAAGAGAGGAAATTTTAGGGAATTTTTTTTAATGAATTTTTCAATTTTTAGTGTCGAATAGAATTTCGTTTTTTTTTTCTACTAAATAAAATTCGGTAAAAAATAAATATTTACAATTCAGTGGTTACGGTTTTCGAGATCAGACACAATAAATAAAGGTCCTAATTTAATTAAATTTATCTTCAGGGTTTCATATAGATATGAAATTCGACCAAAAAAAAGAGAGGAAATTTTAGGCAATTTTTTTTAATGAATTTTTCAATTTTTAGTGTCGAATAGAATTTCCTTTTTTTTCTACTGAATAAAATTCGGTAAAAAAAAAATTTTAATTCAGTGGTTACGGTTTTCGAGATCAGACAATAAATAAAGCTCCTAATTTAATTAAATTCACAAAAAAATACGTCACACACCAAAAATTCCAATTTTCCTCACCGCAAAAAAAAAGCTCCGCCCGAAAATCAAAAGCACACAAAGTCGAGCTTTTTCGCTTTACGCGCAAAGTGTACAGAGTAATCCCCTCCCCCCCCTCCGGAATTTTCCAGCACTGGCTTTTAATCCCCGCACGTGCGACACCGAAAGCTCGGCGACAGAACAGCGAAAGGGTTGACGACGCCGAAGGGATTTCGTCTGCGAAAGGACAGAGACGAAGCGGAGCAAAAAGGTCGCATTTCGAATTATGAGCGAAAACAAAGAGATTGAAACTTTTCGCTCTTCAGGGTTTGAGAGTCTCGAAGCGATTGAGCGTGAAACGTGTCGAAGTTTGCGAAACGTCCATAACACACACAGAGACGAAAGCTCGAGGACGTTGCAGAAATGGGGGGAGGGGGGGTCAGGGGTCAGGGGGACGACACGAACGGATTTGAAGCTGTGTACATTGGAGATGATGTTGACCGTACGCCGGGAAAAAATAGTCGACTGGATACAGAGAGAGACGACCTCTCCAGTATTAAAGTAACGTCCTGGTCGGCATCCGACACGTCCGGCCGATATTCGTCCGGTCGACACGATTTATCGATTTGGCCGTAGCCCGGAATCCGGACCAGCGGCACTTTCGCTTGCAAACAGATTAATCGCACTTTTTGGCAACTGTTTTTTTTTTTACAACATTTTTTTGTGGCCCAAGGTTTTTGCGACGGTTTTTCGGAGTGTATTCAAGGTCTCTTCAGGGTATCTTCAGGGTCTCTTCAGGGTCTCTTCAGGGTCTCTTCAGGGTCTCAATTTTTTACCTTGAAATCTTGTTTTAATAATTTTCGGAGTCTCTTCAGGGTTCCTTCAGGGACTCTTCAGGGTCTCTTCAGGGTCTCCATTTTTTACCTCAAAATATTGTTTTGCTAAGTTTCAGAGTCTCTTCAGGGTTCCTTTAGGGACTCTTCAGGGTTACTTCAAGGTCTCTTCAGGGTCTCTTCAGGATCTCTTTAAGGTCATTTTAACTCAAAATCTCGTTTTGCTCATTTTCAGAGTCTTTTCAGGGTCTCTTCAGGGTCTCCATTTTTTACTTCGAAATCTTGTTTTGCTAATTTTCAGAGTCTCTTCAGGGTTCCTTCAGGGACTCTTCAGGGTCACTCCAGGGTCTCTTCAGCATCTCTTCAAGGTCTTTTTACCTCGAAATCGCATTTTGCTAATTTTCAGAGTCTTTTCAGGGTCTCTTCAGGGTCTCCATTTTTTACCTCGAAATCTTGTTTTGCTAATTTTCAGAGTCTCTTCGGGGTTCCTTCAGGGATTCTTCAGAGCCTCTTCAGGGTCTCTTCAGGATCTCTTCAAGATCTCTCGAAGGTCTTTTTACCTCGAATCGTTTTGCAAATTTTCAGTCCTTTCAGAGTCTCTTCAGGGTCTCCTTTTTTACCTCGAAATCTCGTTTTGCTGATTTTCAGAGTCTTTTCAGGGTCTCTTTAGAGCCTCTTCAGGGTCTTTTCAGAGCCTCTTCAGGGTCTCTTCAGGATCTCTTCAAGGTCTCTTCAAGGTCTTTTTACCTCGAAATCTCATTCTACTAATTTTCAGAGCCTCTTCAGGGTCTCTTCAGGATCTCTTCAGGGTCTCTTCAGGGTCTCTTAAGCATTACTATTACCATTCCACTCTTTTTTCTCCACTTGACGAATTTTTCTCATGTCTCCAAAATTTTCGTGAGGTGACAAAATCACTGAGACGTAAATTTATGGATGTTTCGCGAGTACCAAAGCATCGCGGGGTGACTGCGGTGACGGTTGGATCCGACGCGGTAAGTAACGCGGGTTCGGTTCGGGCACCGCGAGCCCGAGCAGAACCCGCGGCGGCCCTAATGCCGTTAATACCTGGGGTCTTTGGCGGAAGAGGTCGGCGGTGGCATAATGGGGTGGAATAGGTTGAGGGTATATAAGGACTCCTAAGGTCGGTGAGTCCGCGGTGAGTGAGACAGAGGGAGAATGGGTGACGTTTTAGGGGTGAGTGAGAGAGAGAGAGATAATACGAGAGACCGAGGTTAAAAGGAACAGAGCGACAACACCGCGAGAACGCGACCCTGGATACATTAGAGGGATGATACGGGCAGGCGTTTCATCCTCTCTTTTCCACATCCCCTCACCATTAAACCCGCACGAACTCCAACCCAAGAAAAAAAAAAATTCCGCCATCACCCCTGCAACCCCAGACACTTTCCCAGCATTTTTCCGACCAAATCGGGCCCTGGTCGGGCCCTGTCCAGGAAACCGGGCCGTAATCGGGCCCTGGTCGGGCCACCCAAAAAGTCGTAGAATTCGCTCTGGACAATCCAAATAACGTAAAAAAACCGATATCGTCGCGTTAAAAATTCACAATTTACGAGAAGACGATTCGTGTTTCGCAGTGGGAATCATCCAAATCCGAGTGGTAAGCCGTCTGGTAATCTTCCGCTCTCGTTTAAAACCATATTTCGTGAAATGCTACGGTGTTAGAATTCCGCGAGGGTTTGAAACTCAACCCCCTTCAACCCCCCTTCAACCCCCTTCAACCCCCTCGCGGTCGGGTGGGGGTTTCGTTGCGGCGATAACCGGACAGGGGGGGAGGGGGGCACCGGGCGAAAGGCCAGTGGCGAGTTTGGTTGAAGGGGGCGGGAGGGGGAGGGCACCCCCCACCCCCCCTCCCCCTCGGGGCGAGGATCGGGATTCGCGGAATGAAGCGTTTGCGTTTGCGTGGCTGGCGTCGGGGCCCAAAGGATGATTGCCGCGCCGGGGGCGCTTCGGGCAAAGCGCAGCGCCACCCGAACCGACACTCTCTCTCGCTTTCTCTCTGTCTTTCTCACTCTCTCCGCGTGCAGCTTCCGAAAGCTCCGCGCACCGAACGCCGGACACCTCGTCGCGTCGTTAGGCGTCCTGCACATCGGGAAAGCTCGACGGCCGGAAGCTCGACGCCCGAAAGCTCGTGTCTGACTATAGTCGACCGTTTCTACTTGCTGAGCTTTTCGCAGCTTTCACCCATTTTATTGTATTTTATTGTAATTCTCTCGAATTATTTTTAGGATGAAAGCTCTGTTTCGATTCGCCGAATATTAAAAAAGCTCAGCCCTTTTTACACCAAACAAATAATCCTTCAAAAAAGCACAAAAGTCTGACCATAATCGACCTTTCTACTTGGTGAGCTTTTCGCAACTTTCATCCTTTTTTATATTATTTTATTGTAATACTCTTGAATTATTTTTAGGAGGAAAAAGCTCTGTATTGAATCGTCGAGCATAAAAAAGCTCACTTCTTTTTACACCAAACAAATAATCCTTGAAAAAGCACACAAGTATGACCACAATCGATCGTTTCTACTCGTCGAGCTTTTTCGCAGCTTTCGTTTTTTTAATATTATTTTATTATAACTTTCTCGAATTATTTTTTACGAAAAAAAAAGCTCTGTAACGATTCCCGAGCATTAAAAAAAGCTCACTCCTTTTTACATCAAACAAATAATCCTTCAAAAAAGCACACAAGTCTGACCACAATCGACCATTTCTACTACCCGAGCTTTTTCCCCTTCTCCCCCTTTTACTATATTTTATCACAATTCTCTCAAACAATTTCCCGAATAAAAAAGCTCTGCATCGATTCACCCACCAAAAAAAAAACCAACCCCTTTCCCCCCAACCAAATAATCCTCACTACAAAAAAAGCACAAAAGCCCTCGCGCTTCTTGGTTATAATCCCGCTCGACAAAAGAAGCTCCGCGAAATTCCGCTCGGTCGTTTCACCTCCTCGCGGTATTTAATTCGCGCAGGTAAATGGCCGCATTTTGTTGGTCGTTGTTCGGCTGCCGCTGCTGCTGCGGTGCCCGGAGGGGCAACTGCTCGTCTCGTCGTCTTCGGGGTGAGGGGGTGAGGGGGTGAGGGGGTAGTTCGGGGGTGGAAAATGTTCCTCGAGCACCGTGTGCAGACTCCCTAACGTTAGGAAGCTCTGCGCGGCCCGCTAATTGAATCTCCTCTCTTACTCGCGTCTGGAGCGGCCCCCGCGGGGGGTGACGGAGGGGGGTGACGGGGGTGAGGTGAGGGGGTGGAGGTGGGGGTGCGCTGGGAACCGGAGCACCCGTCCTGCATTAAACACCCCCGACACCCTGGCAGCCCTCATCCACGACAAGCGGTCTCGTGCCCCGCCCCAATCCCTGGCAGCCTCACCCCCCTCACCACCTCACCCCTCGTCTCACCCCTCACCTCAGCCCTCACCCCACCCCTCGAGCAGCCTCCACGTCGGCCGACAACCGCGACTGCTGCTTCTGCTTTCGCCGCTACGACCACCGCCAACCGCTGTCACCTTTACTGTCACCTTTATTGTCACCCCAGTCCGTCACCTTAGCCCTTGAGCTGCGTCCACGTCTGACGAGAATTGATACTAATAATACTACTGGTTCTACTACTGCTTCTGCTTTTGTTGCTACGACCACCGAAAATCACTGTCACCTTTACTGTCACCCCGCCTGTCACCTCAGTCCGTCACCCTAACCCTTGAGCTGCGTCCACATCGGACGAGAATTGATGCTACTGCTTCTGCTTTTGTTGCTACGACCACCGAAAATCACTGTCACCTTTACTCTCTCATTTATTGTCACCTTTACTGTCACGTTTACAGTCACCTTTACTGTCACCCCAGTCCGTCACCCCATCTCTTCAGCTGCCTCCACCTCGGACAAGAATTGATACTACTGCTTCTGTTTTTGTTGCTACGACCACCGAAAATCACTGTCACCTTTACTGTCACCTTTACTGTCACCCCGCCCGTCACCCCAGTCCTTGAGCTGCGTCCACGTTGGACGAAAATTGATACTACTGCTTCAGCTTTTGCTGCTAGTAATATCACTGTCACCTTCACCTTCACTGTCACCACTACTGTCACCTCTGACGTCACCTTTGATGTCACCTTTACCAATACCAGTATCGTGAACCGACGTTCTATAGATAAGAGAACCAACTTGATGGGCGTCGAAGGTACGAGTGGGGTGAGGGGTGAGTGGGGGGTGAGTGAGGGGGGTGAGTGGGGGTGAGTGGGGGTGAGTGGTGCAAGATAAAACTCTGCCGCAGCAGGAGGCAGTCCTCTCCGCTTCTGCGATGCAGGTCCTGGACAAGAAAACGAAGAGGGAGGGACCGAGGAGGGGTGAGGAGGGGTGAGGAGGGGTGAGGAGAAAGGTGAGGGGGGTGAAAGGTGGAAATAAAAAAGTGTGGGATGTATAGAAAACTGAAAGGTGCGCAGCAGACGACTGAGACGTCGCCCCGGGTGGCGAATCGAAAATTGATACACCGAACGAGTCTCTTCATCCCCCTGACGTCAAAGACGTTAGGGGATGAAAAGCTGCAAGTTGGGGTGACAAGACGATTTTTTTTTTTTCGAAGGGTGAGATCGTAATTTTTCGGATCGGAAGGTGCAGGGATTTTTTTGTGAATTGAGATGTTTTCGGAATTACCTGGGGGTGATTTTTTTTGGGGGGGTTGATTCAACCCCTAAATTTTTTCGGGGTGGAAAAATTTGTGAAATGATTTTCGGATCGGTAGCTATAGGGTTTTTTTTCGAATGGTGTTTTCGGAATTACCTGGGGGTGGTTTTTTAGGGGGTTGGTTTATTTCAACCCCTAAATTTTTTCGGGTGGAAAAAGTTGTGAAATGATTTTCGGATCGGAAGCTATAGGGTTTTTTTTCGAATGGTGTTTTCGGAATCACCTGGGGGTGGTTTTTTTTTAGGGGGTGGTTTATTTCAACCCCTAAATTTTTTCATAGTGTAAAAAGTTGTGAATAATTTGTAGAGATGGAAATTGTCTGTCGATGGGTTTCGAATCGAGGGCTATCGATTCCATTTCGATGCAACCCCCTTCGAAGGGTCCAAAGGGTTGAAATAATCCTGGCGAACGGTGAGCCGAGCGTGAAAGGCCAAAATTAATAGGATCTCGAGGTGAGAGAGAAAGCCCTTCACCCTTCTTCGGAAAATCGAGAGCTGATATGGATCGCGAATTTCATGAGACGATAATTCTAAGGCGAAATAGACGCGAAGGGGAAAATTCCTACAATGGTCAGACGTTGGCTTTTGCAAAAATGTAATTTTTTTTTGTGCACGTTTTTCGTAATAATAATAATTAAAATAATAATAATAATATAGGAAAGTGCTTTCCGTCACTGTTCGCGAATATAATAATAATAAAAAAAATAATAATAATATAGGAAACTGTTCACCGTCTCTTTTCGCGAATATAATAATTAAAATAATAATAATAATAATATAGGAAAGTGCGTTCCGTCTCTGTTCGCGAATATAATAATAATAAAAATAATAATAATAATATGGGAAAGTGCTCACCGTCTCTGTTCGCGAATATAATAATAATAAAAATAATAATAATAATATAGGAAAGTGCTTTCCGTCACTGTTCGCGAATATAATAATAATAAAAAAAATAATAATAATATAGGAAACTGTTCACCGTCTCTTTTCGCGAATATAATAATAATTAAAATAATAATAATAATATAGGAAAGTGCTTTCCGTCACTGTTCGCGAATATAATAATAATAAAAATAATAATAATAATATAGGAAAGTGCTCACCGTCTCTGTTCATGCCAACTTGAAAGCACTTATTGAGGCGACAGGCGCGACACTGATTGCGATGAATTTTGTCGATTGGACAGTGTCCTGTCATAGATCCATGAACCTTGCAAGTGTATTTGCGTTTGCTGTGAATGCTCCGCTTGAAAAAACCCGAACAACCTGCATTGAAAGTAAAAAAAAACCAAAAATGAATAAAAATTGAATTTTTATAAATAGGTCTCGATTTTTTTTTTTTTATGAGGTTGAGATTGTAAAATGGCGTCGTGCTCACCGTCGCAACTGTAGATACCGTAGTGCTTCCCCGAGCTACGGTCATCGCATACCTTGCAGGGAATGTCAAGCAGACGGTCTCCTAAAATTAAAAAAAAATAAATAAAAAATTATTCGAAATTCAGTAGTTACAGTTCGTTGAGGTCAGACAACGATAAATAAGGAGAAATTAATCAAATAAAAAAAAGATTTTATTCCAGATTCAGTGGTTATGGTTCTATAAGATCAGACACAAATAAATACAAATCAGACGATCTCTTAAAATAAAATAAAAATTGATCGCAATTCAGTAGTTACCGTTCGTTGAGATCAGACACCAATAAATAAGGACAAATGGATGAAATAAAAAAAAATGTATTCCCAATTTAGCGGTTAAGGATCGATAAGATCAGACACAAATAAATAAAGGCAATTAATGTCTCGTTTATCATTATTCACGTGGTCAGTTTGTGATCAGAAAAAAATTAGCTGTAATCAGAACCTTAAAAAATCGGAAAAGAATTGAGAGCAAAATTAAATGATCGGCTTAAATAAGAAAAAAAAAAAAAAAAAATCGCGGAGGGTGGAAGAGACGTTCGCTGATCTTCGCTAATCTGTTCTCTCCCTTCTTCGCGGCTGCCCTAATCGTCCTAATGATCCGCGTCAAGAAAAACACCGTCGCGCCTCAGCCGAGAGGCTTCTTCCCCTTTTGCGTCGAGATCGTGTTTATCCATGGAAATCGACACTGGATTTCACCGTAGAATTGTATTTAATTCGTTTTCACTGAACGGAGAGTCAATCGTTTTAAACAACAAATTTCACTATAATCGCTCACAATCAAATTTTCAAGCTTGACATTTTTTAATTATATTACTAAGTCATTTTTATTTAATCCGAAAAATCACAAAGTCACAAATCCATTCCCGACGCCGCGCACCAAATTCCAAAAAACTGCTTTTTAACCCAAAATCGAATAACAATAATAATAATAATCACAAAATTCAAATAGAAAATAAGATCTGCAACGAATTAAAAATAATAAACCGGATCAGTGGATACTTAATTATTTTTTTTATTATATTTTTAAATAATTGTTATTTAATCCACAAAATCACAAAGTCACAAATCCAGCCCCGAAGCTTTTCACCGAATCCTAAAAAAACTGCTTTTTAACACAAATTCTCATAACAATAATAATAATCCCAAAATCCAAATAAAAAAGCTCTGCACCGAATAAAAAATAAATAAACCAAATCAACGGACAAAAAATTGTACAAAAAAAAAAAAATCCAAAAATCATTGACTGACCTGTATCCATCCTCCGAACTGAATCAAAAGTCATAACACTCATAACTCATAACAACAATAATAACCCCAAAATCCAAATAAAAAAAGCTCTGCACCGAATAAAAAACAAATAAACCAAATCCACCGACAAAAAAATTCTCAAAAATAAAAAAAAATTCCAAAAATCATTGACTGACCTGTGCCCATCCTCCGAACCGGCTCAAAAGTCGAGCATCCCCTCGGCCCGACGTTCGCCCGAATTAATATCCGTGTCGCGTCCTCCTCCAGTGGCTTTTCCTTGCAGCGCCTTTACCACTTCGTACCCTCGAAACGCGTCGCACTCGAAGCACCAGGAGACCCCGACTACGCTACGATTGGCTGTGTTCTCCGAACGCCGACGACGAAACGACCGAGTTTCGATGATTCCGGTGTGGCGCGGCAGCGGCTTTGGGGGTTCCTCTGCGGCGCCGAGCGAACCAAACGGTGGCTCCCTGGCTCCGAAGGGGTCTTGACGTCCAAGTCTCGACCCTCCTCCCCTCCGCTTGGCTCGTCGGCCGCGGCGGCCGAGCGTTGTTCGCGTGAGAAGGAAACCGGGGGGTGGGGGGAGGGGGGAGGGG